>PVIA01017707.1:0-14919 GCA_004024845.1 Tonatia bakeri
TATTTTGCTTCTTTTGGGGTGAAATGTTCTGTAAAAATCAATTATGTCCATTTGATTTATAGTGTAATTTAATGCCACAATATCCTTGTGGATATTTTGCTTGGAAGGTCTATTCATTGTTGACAGTGGGGTGTTAAAATCCCCTATAATGATTGTAGTGCTGTCGATTGCTTTCTTGATGTCTTTCAGGATTTTCTTTGTATATTTAGGTGCTCGTATATTGGGTGCACATGTGTTTACAATGGTTATATCCTCTTGTTGGAATACTCCCTTAAGTGTTATGTAGTGACATTCTTTGTCTCTTGTTATGGCGTTTGTTTAGAAGCCTATTTTGTCTGATATAAATATTGCTACACCAGCTTTTTTTATGTCCACATGCATGGAATATTATTTTCCATCTCTTAACTTTCAGCCTGTGTGAATCTTTTGTTCTGAGGTGGGTCTCTTGTAGACAACATATGTACAGGTCATGTTTTCTTATCCATTCAGCTTCCCTTCATCTTTTTTTTTTAAAGATTTTATTTATTTATTTTTAGGGAGGGAGAGAGAGAGAGAGAAACATCGATGTGCGGTTGCTGGGAGACATGGCCTGCAACCTAGGCATGTGCCCTGACTGGGAATCGAACCTGCGATGCCTGGTTCACAGCCCGCGCTCAATCCACTGAGCTATGCCAGCCAGGGCTCCCTTCATCTTTTGATTGGAGCATTTAATTTATGTACATTTAAAAGTTATTTTTATAAGCTTTTATTTATTTATTTTTAGAGAGGAGGGAATAGAGTGAGAGAGGGAGAGAAACATCAATGTGTGGTTGCCTCTCATGTGTCCCCTACTGGGGAGCTGGCCTGCAACCCAGCCATACTGTATCCTGACTGGGAATCGAACCAGTAACCCTTTGCTTTGCAGGCCCATGTTCAATGCATTGAGCTATACTAGCCAGGGCTATAAAGTTTACTCTTAATAAATACTTTTTTATTGCCATTTTTCTTTGTGATTTTGTTCCTCTCTTTCTCTATTACTCCTTCTTCTTAAACACATTCCTTTAGCATCTCTTACAGACCTGGTTTGGTGGAGATGTACTCATTTAGCCTCCCCCTCCCAAACCTTTCTTTGTCTGGATGCTCTTTATCTCACATTCCATTTTAAATGAGAGCTTTCCTGTACACAGTAGTCTTTGCTGTAGGTCCTTGCCTTTCATTGCTTGTAATATTTTGTGCCAGTCTCTTCTGCTTTGTAGTGATTCTGTTAAGAAATCAGCTTAGCCTTATCAGAGCTCCCTTGCACATTACTAGCTGATTCTTTCTTGCTGCCTTTAAGATTCTCTCTTTGTCTTTAAACTTTGTCATTTTAATTGTGAAGTGTCCTAGGTTCATCTTGACTGGGACTCTTTGTGCTTCCTGAACTTGCATGACATTCTTCTTTACTAAGTTAGGGACATTTTCTGTCTATTTCACTAAGTTCCTTGAGAATCTTTATAATCATTATTTTGAATTCTATGTCTGATAAGTTACTTGCCTCAATTTGTTTTGGCTCTTATTCTAGGGATTTGTCCTTTCCTTTCACTTGGGTTTTTTTTCTTTGTCTCCCCATTTTAGGTGACTTTTTTTGTTCATTTCTAGGTATTAGGTTGATCTGCTTTGACTCTCTGTTTTTATGGGGTGGCCTTCTGTGGTAGGAGTCCTGTGGGATTCAGTGGTGCAGCCTCCTTGATCTCCTGAGCTGGTTGCTCTAGGGATGCCCTTTATGCAGTTTATGTGAGCGCTCCTGTTGTATTTGGGTTTTGATTGTTGTCTCATTTGTTGGTGATTTCTCTCCTCTGGCTGGCTGAATGAGAGTCTCCATCCCCTCCACATCTTGTATGCTGTTGTACAGGTGCTGACAGAAAAAAATAAACAACATTGAGAACAAACCCACACCAGGAAAAATACCCGCCAACATAAACACCAATATCAACAACAAATGAGCAAAATTAATAAAGGTAGAAAGAGGATGAGAATAATATAAGAAAAGAGAATATGAGATGACTAAAGGAAAGAAAAGTGATTTTTAGAGGATAGAGGAGAAATAATAAGCATAAGGAATAGAAAGAGGGTGAAGAGAGAGAAAAATAAAATTTAAAAGGAAAATAAGAAAAGAAAGGAAGAAGGCAAAATGAAGTAAGAAAAGCTAAGAGTAAAATATGTGATTTAAAATAAAAATACTGGAAAATAGGAACAAAATTCAAGAAAAGAAGTGTTACAAACTATGTGAGAGAAAAAATAAATAACAAATAATGAAAAGGACAGGTTGGAATTTTTTTTTAAAGATTTTATTTATTCATTTTTAGAGAGGGAAGAGAGGGAGAAAGAGAGAGAGAGAGAAATATCAATGTGTGGTTGCTGGGGGACATGGCCTGCAACCTAGGCATGTGCCCTGACTGGGAATCGAACCTGTGATGCCTGGTTCGCAGCCCGCGCTCAATCCACTGAGCTATGCCAGCCAGGGCAGGACAGGTTGGAATTTATCTCAGCAGAGTTCAGGGCTTGTCTGCTGGCTTCTCCTTCTGGACACAACTCTAAAGCTAGTGTAAGCCAATGTCAGATGCTTTCCCTACCTAGCTCTAGGCTGTCTGTTTAAAGCTTCAAGTGGTCCACAGTTTGTGGCTGTCTCCTTTAGGCTTGATGCATCTGGGGTCATCCTTGCTGTTCTGCACTACTGGCTCATGGGTGGGTCAATGAATGATGAAAAGCACCACATGTACCACCTCCTCTGCCTGGGGTCCTGCCTTTAATCTTAGTGTAACTGCTGATTTGTTTCTGAGCATGCTTCTGGCAGAATCAGGAGAATGGGACCACTGTATTTCCCATGGGAGTTACTGTTCAGAGTTCAGGGAAGATGGTGGGTGTGTTCACATGTCTGAGTCTGTCCTAGATTATTTCCATGAACTCAACAGGTTAAAGACCCTAGTGGGAAAGCAGGTGAAGCTTCCAGAGTCCAGAGTTTGGGTCTGATAGCATTCCTAGACTCTCAGGTAAGATGGAAGCGCTGGTCTGGTTCCCAGGGAAGTATACAGCATTGTTATGCCCTAAAGCCAGCATCTAACACTGCTGAGTTTGCCTATGTTGCTGTCTCTTGAGCAGGGGATAAGATGCAGGTTGGAGGAAAATATGAAAGATGCTGGGTGGGGCAAGATTTCAAAGCCTGTGGCAAGCAGGATTCCAGAGGATAGGGTTAGGAGGCTTTCAAAGGCTGGGGCAAGTGGTTTTCCCACAGGATGGGGTCATTATTTTTCTCTTGGGATGGGCTTGCTTTTCTCAAGGAAAAAAAATGGCTACTGCAGTATGGAGTTATATCCCAGCACTTGGAACACAGCAGCTGCTCCCCCAGATCTCTCCCCCAACTTCCCACAACTGCAGACCATGCTGCTCTGCCTTTGCCCAAGCCAAAGGTGAGTGGCTGAGAATGTGAAACCTGTATGTTGGCCCTTTAGAACAAAAGAAAGGAAAGAAAAACAGTAGTTTAGTCTCCAGCAGGCTCCATCTTTCCTCCTTGGGTCCAACTTCTTTGGGACTCTCTGAGTTTCCTGGACTTCTTGGAAGTCTATTTCCTTTGCCAGATTGGGGAAGTTCTTCTTTATTATTTGTTCAAACAACTTTTCTACTTGCCGCTCTTCCTCTTCCCCTTTTGGTACCCCAATAATTCGGATGTTGGACCATTTAAAGATGTTTTGGAGGTTCCTAAGCCTCTCCTCATTTTTTTGAATTATTTCTTCATTCTTTTCTAATTGGATGTTTCTTTCTTCCTTCTGGTCCCCACCATTGATTTGAGTCCCAGTTTCCTCCCCATCAGTATTGGTTCCCTGTACATTTTCCTTTATTTCACTTAGCATAGCCTTCATGTTTTCATCTAATTTGCTACCAAATTCAACCATTTCTGAGAGGATCCTGATTACCAGTGCTTGGAACTGTGCATCTGATAGGCTGGCTATCTCTTCATCGTTTAGTTGTATTTTTTCTGGGGCTTTGATCTGTTCTTTCATTTGGGCCATTTTTTTTTTTTTTTGTCTTCTCATGCCTGTTACATAGTGAGGGGCAGAGCTTTAGGTGTTCACCAGGGGTGGGCAACCCAGTTGCTCGGTTGTGATGCTGTATGTGGGGTAGGGGTCAGAGAGGGTACAATGGTGCTTGCTCTGCTCTCTGCTGGATTTCAGTCACTTCCCCTGCTTCCCACAAACAAATTGGGCCCTCCTGGTACTGATTCCCATGTGAGTGGGTTTGTATACATCCTGGGACCCTATGGGTCTCTCTCCAGTGAACTCTCTTGTGAGGCTGGGAGTTTCTTGTGGCACCTCAACCCCCACAGATGTTTTTGATTGGTGTTGTGAGGCTTTATATCCCTGCACTGGGACCCTGGGTTGTGTGGTCTGTCTCGCTCCCCAGTTTAGCCTGGTTTATCTGGGTGAGAATGTGGGACCTGATGCTCCATGCCCCTCTACAATCTACCAGCTCACTGGGTCCACCCGCTGTCACTTTATGCATCCGGGTCCGCCCACTGTCGCCTTGCACGCCCAGGGTCTGCCAGCTACCCTGCCAGGAGCCCTCTCTGTCCCAGCTCCCTTACTCCGCCCTTCCTACCAGTCTGGATGAATGTGTCTACTTTAACTCCTTGGTTGTCAGACTTCCATACAGTTCAATTTTCTGTCAGTACTAGTTGTTTCTTTTGTTTTTAAATTGTTGTTGTCCTTATTTTGGTTGTGCAAGGAGTCACAGGGTGTCTACCTGTGCCTCCATCTTGGCTGGAAGTGCTAAAAATCTTTTTGAAAGAAAGGGTTTAACAGGCCGTTATTAGCACAAATAAATAAATATATAAATAATACCAGTTTAGGACATGAAGTGTAAACCACCAGCAGACTGGCTAGCTAGAAAAGACAAATACATCCATCATCCTAGAGTTTTGCAAGTGCTTTTGTACATCAAGTAGAGGGGAGAAAGATGTAAACCATTCTGAAAAATTTACTAGCTATAGACAGAGGGGATGGGAGAAGGTTAAGAAGGGCTAGTTCTAGGATAGGTCCAGCACAGTCCACAAAGCATATGTGTAAACAACAAGTAGGGGCTTCTTGGGTTCCGTGATGCTTGGTTGTTCTCTCTTTTTAGGTCATCTCAGAAGTAGCCATTGGAAGTTAATTTTAAAATTCCAACACACATTAAGCAGTATGAGCAATCTTTTGTCAGAGCTGGCCTGCAGCTATTAATAGGCTAACTGTTCTCCTTCTCTCACTGTCCAGTCACTGTAATTTTAATTTAGAACACCTCAGAATTTTTTCTTGTCACTGCAGTTAGGTTAGGTATTTAGCCTTTGGTGATGTGAGCTAAGCACAGGTGACTTTATTTGAGACCAGTAATTTCTTTTTATCAAATGTTCATGAGTTCTGTGAGCTGCTGTAGCAAATTAATCAAACCCAAGTTGGGGGCTGTTGTAACTTTCAATCTATAGCTGGTTGGTTAGAAGTACAGCAACTGGCATGTGAGGCGTGCATATGGGATTTGACACTATCTCCAGAGGTAGATAGTGTTAGAATTGAGTTGAATTTTAGGATACCCAGCCAGCGTTCAAGAATTGCTTGTTGGTGTGGGGAACTGTCCCCCAACAAATACATATGGGAATTGGGGACAGAACCCTTTAGTAAGCAAATATGAATTTTTTTCCAGGGAATCTACATTTAAGGAAAGACCAATGCAGCAACACCCTTCCTCCCTGAACAGGGACCGAGAAACCACATAGACATAAGCCAGCACCCCAGTAGTAATGCACTTGAGGATGCACACAAGCTATCAACATTGCTACCATAATTGGAACTCATTTGTCCAGTGATTGCCCAGATTTTGAAAACTTATCCCTTGGGTACATTGTTTCCACCAATGAGAGTGGCACTGTGTCAAGAATCTGGAAAGAAGCTGAAGAGCTAGTCACAAGCAGGCAAGCCAAACATGAAGCATGGACAAAATCAGACTGAGACTTCAAAGAAAACTCAGTATTGTCTGACACATTATGTTATGCTATTGCACCAATGGCTACCCTTCATGCCATGAATATATATTCATTCTAACAATGTCACTCTTACTGAACTACAGGTGATAGCTGGCATGAAAGGAGACAATTAAAATAAACTTGAACTTAAAGGAAAACACTATACTGTACAAGATCCTCATCAAAACCAAATATAAAAAGTATATTTGAAAGAGAGTTCACAAGCCATGTAAAATCAAACTTATTAGCTGGCGTGCCATAAAGGAGAGCTTTCCTTTCTTTGATCCTTTTTCTCTTGTTTATGCATTTTTATCTATTTAATGGGTTACAATCAATTTCAGATATTATTGATGGCACAGGGAAAAAATTATTTTAAGTAGTTTTTAAACATTCTAACTGTATAATTAAAGGAATCTACTCTAAAACAGGAGCTGGTACACTTTTTCTGTAAAGTACCAGATAGTAAATAGATTCAACCCTTATCATTTGTGGATTCACATATTTTCAAACTTATCCACCTCCTAAAATTTATTTGTAATGTCAAAGTCAATACTCACAGCACTTTTGTGGTCATTCATGGACATGTGAAGAGTGTTGAAAAATGAGTCCCTTGATGCACATGTTCTCGGCTGAATACAAACAAGACAACCCTCTGCCTTGTTTAGGTTCTTATATTGTAACCAAGTGTCTTTTTGCACAGCCTATTTAGTACCATGTCTTCTAATTTTTGTGTCTTTTATTGGTGGTTTTGCTGTTTAAAATGTTCCCAAGTATAGGGATAAAATGATGTCTAGTGTTCCTAAATATAAGAAGGGTGTAATGGGCCTTACAGAGAAAATACGCATTAGATAAACCTCATGTAGGCATGAGTTATAGTGCTGTGGGTCCTGAGTTCAATGTTAAAGAAATCAACAATCTATGAGAAGTATCTATGAATAGAAACACATAAATCAAGGTTATGTATTGATTGATGAAAGTGTTGTGACTAGATGCTTGCATGAAACTAACCAAGTATTTCCCATAGGAACAATGCTTCCCTAACTCAGTGTCTGCCACAACTTCATAAAATACAACTACTGTGAATAATGAGAATCAGTTGTATTTTAGGCTCTACAGGCCTTTTAATCTACTAACTACTCAATTCTGCCCTTGTAACTAAAATGCAGCCATATACAATACATAAATGAACATGGCTATGTTCAAATAAAACTTTATTTATAGACACTGAAATTTGAAATGTACTATTTTCATGCCTAACAAAATATCCTCCTTTTGATTTTTTAACCATTTAGAAATAGAGGCACCATTATTTCATCAGCTATTCATTAGCTATACAACAGGTGGTGGGCCAAATCTGGCCTATAGGCTATACTTTGCCAACCCCAGTTTAGAACTACAATCTAAATTGTTATTTACGAGCATTATTGTTAGTAATAATATTGGCAATGCAATTTTAAACTATTTTATGGTAAATTTAGGCTGATGCAAATAAATAAATGTCAATATTACTAAGAACCAGGATTTATAAAGAAACAATTGTTAAAGGGACAGAAATATAAAAGAAAAATTAAGAATAAAAGCCAGTAATGTGTACTTAAACATTCATTTAAATAAAAAAAAAAGCCAGTAATGTTAGCATGAACTCATGCTTTGAGTCTTAAACAAGTTTCTTGCTCTCCTTTAACAAAAAAGAGTGCCTGACTTAGCACCCAAGGTATTTGACTCCCTTAATCCTAGGGTGTCTGCTCTAGCTGATGGGGGAACTCAAGAGCTGGGAAATTTTGGTTTCAGGTAATAGTTAATAATCCCAGTAGTTAATACATGCAAAAAGCTATTGTTTCAGGAACTGAAGGTATGGCCATCCTGACTCCAGGAGACCACAAGCCAGTCAACTTTTGTGCTCCAGAAGAGACCATAAGCATCAAGATGGTATCTGAGCCATTGTGTTCCAGGGAGAGACAGTCCACCCTCCAGGACACAGATAAAGAAAATCACCCAGGACACAGGTTGGAACCCAAATAGAAAATCACTGGTCAGCAGGTAATAGGATGATAGGGAAATTGCCAGACTGCAGCTTTTATCTGATTAACCTCTATCCTGAATTTCAAATCCCTTACCTACACTTTTTTTCCCCTTGAATTTCAAATCCCTTACCTAGACTTTTTCCTTAGGCTGGCTTGAAAGGAAATGTAAGGCAGTCTGTTAGTGTACAGAACCCACCATCTTCTCAGATCGCTGGCCATCTGAATAAAGTGCCTCTAAAGATTCAATACCTGTCTCTGTTTATTGGCTCTTGTAGTGACAGAGAGCACCAACACCAATTTTGCAGGTTTCATAGCCATACTGCTTCTTTTTATGTAAAAATATTTTTTTTCCTTAGTCGAGAACTTCTTAAATCTTCCCAACAAAATCCCCTCAATACTAAGAAAGAAGGAAAGCCATGGGAATCCGGGGCAGAGGAAATCAACTATGGTACTCCTCAGCAGAAATATCCTTTGAAAACATATTTTTAAAGTTATGCTTTTTTACATTTTTCTCCATGATAAACCTGACATTAAATGTAAAACAAATACATAATTATCCAGAAAAATCAGTTTTTCCATCAAATCATTCAGTAAAATTTATACTTCTAGATGCAACATTCTTTTCTCTATTTCAGCATTGCGGGAAGTGAGTTTCTGGGTCACATCAGTCATCCAGATAGCCACCTGTTACAGTTCCACAAGAACATATCAGAAGTCCACATACTCATCATACAATCAGGTGGGCTGTTTCTCAGGCACACACTAAGGGATTCACGGCATGCAAATGAAAACAAATATCTCAGTATGGCCCATACTCAGAACAAAGAGGTTGGATCCCTGCCTTCTCTGAAACGGTACAGGATTACCAGGCTCACTCAAGCTTTGGGCGGGACTGATGCTCCACCCCCTGAGGCTGGCCACGCCTGCGCACTTAGTGCGTGTAACCGAAGCTCCCAGCAAACCCTGCGTGTTGCCCGTTAGGGCCTTGGGGCTTGGGCACCCTCGCTTCTACTGGGTGTCGGTGTGTAACTGGTTCGGATGCCGAGGTGAGCAGTCCTGGCACAGAGCGTTGGTTCCGGCCTTCCGTAGGAAAGGCATTGCGGCCGGAGGATCTTGAGGGGAAAGGCGAGGCACCCCCGCAGAGTGTTGGAGCTCCCCATTTCACGCCCGAGTGTGCGTGAGAACCGCGGTGGTGTACCTGGGGGGCGGGGGGGGGCAGGTGTGGCATCAGCACTGTGCGCGGTTGTGAGGCCATGTTTAGTGGGAGCCGGTTTTTGTGTCACGGAAATGGGTTCAGAGCTTCTTGTGTAACGGAAGGTGGCAGTGGCTTGTGTGACTACGGCCCTCAGCGTCACAGCTGAATCTCTGCCTTCTAGCCTCACGAGCCCAGCCGCGAAGAAATTGTCCCCAGTCAGATACCTGGGCACCAGTGAACAGATTTCCAGCAAAAAGACCCCATCTTGAGATAAGAATGTTGGAACTGAACTTGCCTCTCAGGCTGGCCCTGGGCAGAATTCCACTGCACTTGATCCTCGGGTGCCCGCGGACCCACACGCGCTCACACACTTTCAGCTCTGAGAGGTCCAGCTGCTGGTCTCAGTACCGCGGAGTTCCCTGCGTGCAATCTTTCTGGAGTTTCCAGCCCCGCACATCCGTGACTCGGTCTTTCTCTAAAGGTCATCAGTGCTCTCCCTCTTACATCACTCTGTATTGTGTGGATGGTGGATGGCGGGGATAGGTGTGGTTGTGATGTGCCCTGATTTAGCCATGCTGGGCTGGGCTGTGAGAAAAGCCTGTTGTCTTAAGATTCCCTACTTCCTCATTCCTATTCTGGTCAAATTCTAAGAAATCCTCCTCTAGTCGAATTCTAAGAAAAGTCCTCCGAGGACTTTTCTTAGGCGGAATGAATTTTTATTGCCCATTTAAAAGTCAAGGTCAAGGCTACCGGGTATTTCCTCGTGTTATGTGAAATGCATTTTTATGGTTTAGGGCATGGCAACATTTGCTTAAATGGCTTTTGAGTTGATATCTAGGACCCCTCCCTAGTGCCTGTCTGCACATATTCATTTGACGGATAATTCTATTATTTTCTTTTTATAACTCTGTGTAAAGCTCTTAGAACAGTGACTGATACTTGTTCCTAAGTACTTAATAAACAGCTATTTGTTGTTATATGATGATTTTGGGCAATTCCCCATCTGCTCCAGTGGGTCAGGAAAAATGAAAATATCAAGCTAATTGTGTTGGGTATTTCCTAGTTTAAAAAAATAAGATGCTCAAATGGTCTAGAACAGGAATTCTTAACAATAGGTAATTTAAATTTGTTTGGGGCTTTCAGGGAACCAGAAACTTCTTGAAATTGTATGTTAAATTGTTGTATATGTTTTTTAATGTGCCATTTTTCTGGGAAGAAGTCTGTAATGTAATGAGGTCATCAAACTTGACCCAGAAAGATTCAGATCCACTGGCCTAGAATCAAAGACTAATAATATCTGAGAATATTCTTTGAAATAATCTTATAGAAATTAGTGTTTAACAGTAGGAAATTATTAGATAAGTCACACTCCATTCATGTCACAGGGCTATAGGCTCACATTTCTTTAAACAACTGGAAGAAACTCCTCCCCAACTGTTTTTTATTTTATTTGTATGGAAGTAGTTTAATGTTTCTTTTTTCCCACAAAACTAGAATATCTTTATTCATTTTTCTTTACACTATAAGCAAGAAGAATTATAATCCAATGTAATTTCATAAAATGGTGAATGTAGGGAAATAGAATTTTTATTTTTTTAATTTAAATTATTTTTTTAAAGATTTTATTTATTTATTTTTAGAGAGAGAAGGGAGGGAGAAAAGAGAGAGAGAGAGAGAGAAACATCAATGTGCAGTTGCTGGGGGCTGTGGCCTGCAACCCAGGCATGTGCCTTGACTGGGAATCGAACCTGCAATGCTTTGGATCGCAGCCCGTGCTCAATCCACTGAGCTACACCATCCAGGGCTTAAATTATTTTTAATATACTTTATGGATTATGCTATTACAGTTCTCCCATTTACCCCCTTCAACCCCTCCACCCTGCACACCTCCTCCCACCCATATTTCCCCCCTTTAGTTCATGTGCATGGATCATACTTATAAGTTCTTTGGCTTCTACATTTCCCAACTATTCTTACCCTCCCCCTGTCTGTTTTCTGTGCTACTTATTCTCTGTACCTTTTCCTGCTCTCTCCCCCTCCCACTCCCCTGTTGATACCCCTCTGTGTGATCTCCATTTCTGTGGTTGTTCTAGTTGTTCTGTGCCTGTTCTAGTTGTTTGCTTAGTTTGTTTTTGTTTTTGTTTTAGGTGTAGTTGTTAATAATTGTGAGTTTGCTGTCATTTTACTGTTCATATTTTTATCTTCTTTTTCTTAAATAAATTCCTTTAGCATTTCATGTAATAAGGGCTTGAGGATGATGAACTCCTTTAATTTGACCTTATCGGGGAAGCACTTTATCTGCCCTTCCATCCTTCCATTCTAAATGAATAAATTATTGTATTGTTGTTCAATTACAGTTATCTGTATTTTCTCCACAGCCCTCCCCCACCCCTCCAAACCCACCTTCCTCCCTTGCTTCCACCCTCCCTCTTGGTTTTCTCCCTGTGTCCTTTATACTAGTTCCTGAAAAACCTTCTGCCCACAGTCCCCTTGCTACCCCCACTCTGGCTATTGTTATATTGTTCTTAATTTCAATGACTCTAGTTATATTTTGTTTGCTTACCTCTTTTGTTGATTATGTTCCAGTTAAAGGTGAGATCATATGGTATTTGCCCCTCACCACCTGGCTTATTTCACATAGTATAATGCTCTCCACTTCCATCCATGCTGTTGCAAAGGGTAGGAGCTCCTTCTTTCTTTCTACTGCATAGAATTCCATTGTGTAAATGTACCATTGTTTTTGATCCACTTATTTGCTGATGGGCACTTAGGTTGCTTCCAGCATTTGGCTATTGTAAATTGTGCTGCTATGAACTTTGGGGTGCATAGGTTCTTTTGGATTGGTATTTCAGGGCTCTTACAGTGTAATCCCAGCGGTGGAATGGCTGGGTCAAAAGGCATTTCCATGTTTAGTTTTCTGAGGAAATTCCATACTGTTTTCCACAGTGGCTGCACCAGTCTGCATTCCCACCAACAGTGCACTAGGGTTCCCTTTTCTCCACAACCTCTCCAACACACATTTGTTGATTTGTTTATGAGGGCCATTCTGACCGGTGTGAGGTGGTATCCCATTGTGGTTTTAATTTGCATCTCTCTGATGGCTAGTGATGCTGAGCATCTTTTCATGTGTCACTGTATGTCCTCCTTTTGTATGTCCTCCTTGGAGAAGTGTCAGTTCAAGTCTTTTGCCTATTTTTTAATTGGGTTGTTTGTCTTCCTGGAAGAGTCTCGGGAGTTCTTTATATATTTTGGAGATCAAGCCCTTGTCCGTGGTGTCATTGGCAAATATGTTTTCCCATATGGTTGGCTCTCTTTTCATTTTAATGCTGTTTTCTTTAACTATGTAGAACCTTTTTAATTTGATGAGGTCCCATTGTTTATTCTTTCTTTTATGTCCCTTGCTTTAGGGGACATGTCCATGAAGATGTTGCTGTGTGGAATGTCTGAGATTTTCCTGCCAATGTTTTCCTCTAGGACTTTTATGGTGTTATGACTTCTATTTAAGTCTTTTATCTACCTTGAATTTATTTTTGTGTATGGTATAAGTTGGTGATCGAGTTTCAATTTTTTGCATGTAGCTGTCCAGATCTCCCACACCATTTGTTGAAGAGGCTATATTTGCTCCATTTTATGCTTCTTCCCCTTTGTCAAATATTAATTGACTGTAGAGACTTGGGTTTATTTCTGGGCTCTCTATTCTGTTCCATTGGTCTCTGTGTCTGTTCTTATACTAGTACAAGGCTGTTTTGATTACAGTGGACTTGTAATACAGTTTGATATCAGGTATTGTGATCTCTCCTGCTTTGTTTTTCTTTCTCAAAATTGCTGCAGTTATTCTGGGTTGTTTATGGTTCCATATAAACTTTTGAAGTCTTTGTTCTATATCTGTGATATATTTCATGGGTACTTTAATAGGGATTGCATTGAATCCATACATCACTTTGGGTAGTATGGCCATTTTGATTATGTTAATTTTTCCAATCCATGAGCATGGTACATGCTTTCATTTGTTTGTGTCTTCCTTAATTTCTTTCTTTGGTGTTGTATAGTTTTCTGAGTACAGGTTTTTACCTCCTTTGTTAGGTTTATTGCTAGGTACTTTATTTTTCTTGTTGCTATATGAAATGGGTTTTTTTTCTGATTTCTGTTTCTGATATTTCATTGTTGGTGTACAAAAATGCCTTTGATTTCAGAGTATTGACATTGTATCCTGCTATTTTGCCAAATTTGCTTATTAGGTCAAGTAGTTTTTTGGTGGAATCTGTAGGATTTTCTGTGTACACTATCATGTCATCTGCAAACGGTGACAGTTTTGTTTCCTCCTTTCCAATTTAGATGCATTTTATATCCTTGTCTTGTCTGATTTTTATGGCTAGGACTTCCAGTACTATGTTGAATAAAAGTGGTGAAAGTGGGCATCCTTGTTTTGTTGCTGACCTTCATGGGAAAGGTTTTAGTTTTTGTCCATTGAGTATGATGTTGGCTGTAGGCCCCTCATATATGGCCTTTATATGTTGAGGAATGCTCCCTCTATTCCCACTTTGCTGAGTGTCTTTATCATAAATGGGTGCTGTACCTTATGAAATGCTTTTTCCACATCTATTTACATGATCATGTGATTTTTGTCTTTCGTTTTGTTTATGTGGTGTATTATGTTTATTTATTTGTGAATATTGTACCATCCTTGCATCCCTGGGATGAATCCCATTTGATCATGGTGTATGATCTTTTTAATGTATTGCTGGATGTGGTTTACCAGTATTTTGTTGAGGATTTTAGCATCTATGTTCATCAGCGATATTGGCCTGCAGTTTTCTTGCTTTGTTATGTCTTTATCTCATGTTGGGATTAGGATGATGTTGGCTTCATAAAAAGAGTTTGGGAGTCTTCCATCTTCGTGAATTTTTTGTAATAATCTGTGGAGGATGGGGGTTAGCTATCTCTTATGCTTTGTAAAATCTCCTGTGAAAACATGCAGTCCAGGGCTTTTGTGTATCAGAAGCTTTTTAATTACTGTTCAATTTCATCAGTTGTTATAGGTCTGTTCAGGCTTTCTGTTGCTTCTTTATTAAGTTTTGGAAGATTATATTTTTTCTAGAAATTTGTCCATTTTATCGAGGTTTTCAAATTTCTTTTTTTTAATTCTTTATTTTATTGATTATGCTATTACAGTTGGCCCATTTTCCCCCTTCACTCCCCTCCACCCTGCCCATCCCCTTCCACCCACATTCCCCCCTTTAGTTCATGTCCATGTGTCATAAGTTCTTTAGTGTCTACATGTCCCATACTATTCCTACCCTCCCCCTGTCTACTTTCTACCTACTGTCTATGCTACTTATTCTCTATATCTTTCCCCCTCCCTCCTCCTCCTACTTCCCTGTTGCTAACCCTCCATTTGATGACTTTTTTTTACTGTTCATATTTTTAATCTTCTTTTTCTTAGGTAAGTCCCTTTAACATTTCATATAATAAGGGCTTGGAGATGATGAACTCCTTTAACTTGGCCTTGTCTGAGAAGCACTTTATCTGCCCTTCCATTCTAAATGAAAGCTTTGCTGGATAGAGCAATCTGGGATGTAGGTCCTTGCCTTTCAGGACTTGGAATACTTCTTGCCAGCCCCTTCTTGCCTGTAAGGTCTCTTTTGAGAAATCAGCTGACAGTCTGATGGGAACTCCTTTGTATGTTACTGTCT
>PVIA01017708.1:0-14902 GCA_004024845.1 Tonatia bakeri
GAGACCTTTCCAGGGCAAACCTTGTTTGGGTCCAGTCTCTTTTTTGTGACAGAATAACCAAATTTTATTTATTCATTCATCTGTGGATGGACGTTTGAATACTTTCTACCTTTCAGTTGTTGTTAACAGTGATGTTACGAATAATCATGTATAAGTTTGTTTATAACATCTGTTTTCAACTTCTTGGTTATATAGTTCAAAGTAGAGTTATTGAACACAGTAGGGTAATTTTTCCAGGAAATGTCAAATCATTTTATAAAAGGTTTGCAGTTATTACATTTATGAAAGAAACGATCAATTGTTCTAATTTTTGTTTGTGATCACAAACATTTCTCAGTTTTGCCTTCTCATTATAGCCTTGTAGTATCTGGGAAGGGGTATTGTGCTGTGATGTAGCCATTGAATCTTCTCTGGTATTTTTTTCCACCACTTCTATGAATGTCTTCTCATTAGAAGGGACTATTCAAGTTTTTTAAGAATGTAGATGTCTGCCTGGGTGGTCTGGCTCAGTGGATTGAGCACTGGACTGTAAACCAAAGGGGTCTCCTGTTTGATTCCAGGTCAGGGCACATGCCTAGGTTGCAGGCCAGGTTCCCAGTATGGGGCATGTGAGAGGCAACTGCACATTGATGTTTCTCTCCCTCTGTTTCTCCCTCCCTCTCCCTCTCTAAAAATAAATAAATAAAATGTTTAAAATTACATAGGTATCTCTTCATTGATGAGTCATAAAGTTCTTTGTCGTGGAAGAAAGGGTCTGATTGAAAGTATAATGTGCAACCATTTTCTTCAATTCTGTGGGTGGTCTTTCTGACTCTGCAAATATCTTCTGCTGCTACCCAGAATTTTTTTATCAGGAGGACATCACATTTACTCATGTACTTTTATCGATTTTGCTTTGGGAGAGTCTTCCTTGTTATGCCCACAGCAGCCTCATGCATCTCAGGTCTTATGTGCATCATCATTTGATTTGCTTGATTTAATATAATTTGTTTTACAGAAACATGCTTTATGGTTTTAGGCATTAGATGTTTAAGTTGCAAGGGTTTCCAGGTTTAAATAGGAAGACACACTGTTCTCTGTGGTATGATGTCCAGAGTCAGGCATCTGGAGTCAGGGACAGACTTCGGACATGCAGTCCAGTGTCTGGTGCATGGCATGGTTTGGGGTTAGGATTAGGGGTTGGGGTTGTGGTGGATACCATGACTTGTCTTTAACCTCATCCAAAAGCGTCATGTTAGACTGTATCGTGACAGGTGTCCTATCACCATGTAATCAGAAAATCCCACCATACGTGGTGAGTGTGTGGTTGGTCATTTTCACAGTGAAGATGCATGAACATAATATTTTCGGTCCCATAGGCTTAGTCATTTCAAAGAATGTACAAGGGCAACTGTAAGGCAAGAGAAGATCTGTGGTGTGTGTGGAGACGATGCTGTGACTGATGAAGTGTGTCAGAAGTGGACTGCGAAGTTTCATGCTGGAGATTTCTCCCACAGGCAGGCAGACCAGGTGCAATGGAGAGCCCTCAATGGCAGACATTCACTGTGGACAGAGCACGTCACGGCAGGCGGGAGACAGGCAACATGTTGAAAGTGTCCTAATCAGGCTTCAAAAATCATTTGCACCAGCTTGGTTACATTAATCACTTTGCCGTTTGGGCTCCACAGGAGTTAAGCGGGATGGTGGGGGACCCTTCTTGACCAGATTTCCACAAGTGGTTCTCCACTGAAATGTAAGAAAAATGTTCCCTTTCCATGAAGATTGTGTGTGGGGGTGGGGTGGGGGAGGATGAAGCTTTGCTATTTGAGAATAACGTGGAATGGGAGTGATTTTGGGCAAACAAAGGAGCCACCACTCGCCCCTGTCAAGGGTGGTCTTCATCCAAAGGAGGTGATGATGCCCTTGTGGTGAATCCGGGAGGGAGTCCTGCAGTAGGAGCTTGTTTCAGAAAGCCAGCAGGTTACTGGTGACAGGTACTGCTCCCCGTCAGTCCAGCTGAAAGCTCCACCCGAGGGGAAGAGTCCGGAATTTGTCAGCAGAAGATGAAGGTTAGGATGAGGTGAGAGAGCACATTTCTCTTTGGTGACCAGGGAAAACGGGTCCAGCCTGGCTGCGCCGACCTGATTCCTCCATAGTCATCAGAAGACCTTGCTCTTTCCCACAGCCATTGAGTTCGTCTCTCTGAATTTTTCTTTGTGGAGAGAAATTTCCATTCCCTGGAAGACTGCATAAGACACCTGGAAGAGCTGTCTGCTCCAGAAGAGAACAATGTTGTGGGACCATGGAATGGTGAAATGGCATGAAGGTGGCAGAGGGCAGTGGAAGAAAATGGTGATGACATTGTGCATTATGTTGTGGGGGGACAGTGAGAAGTGTGCTCATGATTGCATCTCTGGGTAAAAAGCAAAGGAACTTTTCAGCCAGGCCATTAGTAGGATATGCCTTGTATCTGTCAGTCTCTTCTGCCATCTCGTGGTCATTTTGGGGAATTACACCTTATTGCAGGTCTGCAGGAAAAGGGGGTATAGTGTATCATCTAGGAATGTGGAATCCAATGTTATTTAAATGTGCATTTCATCACTTTGAAAAATAAGGACTCTTTAGTAACCCTTTGTTACTGATTTGTAGATTAACTGAGATTAGTGCCGACAATAAGCTTTACATAATTTCAATTTTTTGAAGTTTGTTGAAACTTGCTTTACAGTACAATATGATCACTGAAAAAATGTTCCAGATGTGCCTCTCTTCTGCCATCTGGTGTTCACGTTGAGAAAACACCTTGGTGCAGATCAGAAGGAAGCATTGGGTATAGTGGATCATCTCTCTAAATGTTGAATCCAATTTTGCTGCTCATGTTAAGTTTATTTTTTTAAGATTTTATTTATTTATTGTTGAGGGAGAGAAAGAGCGGGAGAGAAACATTGATGTGTCGATGTGTGTAAGAGATACATCCATTGGTTGCTTCTCACATGCCCCAAACTGAGAATCTGGCCCAGAACCCAGCCATGAGCCCTGACTGGGAATCCAACCATGACCATTCGGTTCTCAAGTCGGTGCTCAGTCTGCTGATCCACACCAGCCAGGGCTCATGTGAAGTTTTTTTATCTTTACAGGGTTTTTTGGGGGGAGGTAAACAAGGCTGCAGATTTGATCCCCGGTCAAGCCACATGCAAGACTCAAGCAATGGCTCTGACTGGTATGGCTCAGTAGGCTGGGTGTCTGCCTGCAAACCAAAAGGTCACCAGTTCCATTCCCAGTCAGAGCACATTCCTGGGTTTGAGGCAGGAGATAGTCAGGAGGAAACTGGAAGTGCTCCAGGCCTAAGATAAAGGGCATTGGTACAGGACAGAGACCCTATTGTAAGACCAGTTGTTCGCTTTCTGGGAAAGTGCTGAATCATGGCGAATCATAGCTGCATCTGTGCAGAAGATGCTACATGACCCCTGCTTCATTATAATAGCATTATAATAAATCAGCATTGTGGGACCCCCTTCCCTCGTAGTCAATCAAGGAAGATCATGGGAGACCACATATGTGTAGCTTTAAACTAATATAACTACTTATACATGGGCAATAAAATCTGGCGAAAACTAGCCAAGAAATATTGCCCTGTAAGTGTGTAAGTGTAGAATCCCTCCAGCCCCTGAGATCAGTCTCTGCTCTGAGTCAGCTCTCACGTTCTGTGGAATGTACTATAGCTTAATAAATTTCTCTCTGTCTGTCTGCTATAAGCTCTCTGTGTTCAGTTCAATTCTCTGTTTGTGTTCATCAAGAACCTGGTTACCTGTGCCCACCTGTGACAAGTTGTGGTCCAGGTCGCCAGTTGGGAGCATGTGAGAGGCAAACAATAGATGTTCCAAACAAAATAATAAATCAATAAATTAAAAAAACTAAATAAAACAAAACACAGTTTCTATGTGGATCTGTATGTATTAATGGACCCTGTATTCGTTTCCATCAATCTATCCATTCATAGGGCATTAATCCACAATTCATAGGGCATTATACTTACTGTGTCTTCCTAATACAACACACCTTTAATTCTTCCTTATTTTAACAGGTAAAATGAAATTGAGCTTCTTCTTTTTTTTTAAGATTTTATTTATTTATTTTTTAGAGAGGGAAGGGAGGGAGAAAGAGAGAAAGAAACATTAATGTGCAGTTGCTGGGGGCCATGGCCTGCAATCCAGGCATGTGCCCTGACTAGGGATCGAACCTGCGATGCTTTGGTTTGCAGCCTGCGCTCAATCCACTGAGCTACACCAGCCGGAGGCTGAAATTGAGCTTCTTTTACTTTAAAAGATTTTACTGAATCCTGGCCAATGTGGCACAGTTGGTTGGAGCCTTGTCCTGTTAGGTAGGATAGATAGGAAACCGAGGCAAGGAGGAGGAGGGAGACATGTCTCACCCACTGACTCAGCTGTCCTGAGACTGATCTGATAATAGTGCCAGGCGTTCATAACATCACAAGAAACACCATGGTAGCATGGGAGGAGGGAGCCCTTGAAACTCCATGTATTATTTCTGATGTCTGGGAAAGAAAGCCTTTGAAACTGTGTGTTAATTCCAAGGTCTGGTTGATGGGTGAGAGGGGGTCCACAGCACCCAAAGAAGAAGCCTACAAAACAACTTTGGTTACTTGCCTACCTCTGGTCATCGTCTTTTTTATTAAGAATTCCCTAATGTTTACAGAAAGAGCCTGTAAATAAATAACTTTGGGTGACTGCCCCAACTTTAACTGCCTCCTGTCACATTTGTTTTATAACAAGACGAACAAATGGGGTCTGGAGTGAGGTAAGGATTTGGGCTAACAGACCCACACACATACCTAAGTTTGGGTAGTCATGTCCCCCGTGGAAGCTGGCATCACCTTTATCTACCAATTGATATGTAACTTCTTCACCCCCATCCTGCCAACTACCTAAGTCCTCAGGACCAAGGACCTGAGGCTCTTGCCACCCTGCCCTTGCCTGTTGCTGCCCTTACCTTACCTTGCCCTTACCTTGCCTTACACCTTTCACGCCACTTTGGCAAGGCCCGTTCTTTTCCATGAGAACATATCACTAGTAAACCCTGCTTGCGCACTAATAGACTGGCTGATCTGTAATTCTTTACTGCATTGGCAAGATGAACCAGATTTCTCCCATAAACGGAAAGGTTGTAGCCCAACTCTAGTTAGGGCACATGCCTGGGCTGCTGGTTCGGTCCCCAGTGGGAACGCATACAAGAGGCAACCCTGCAATGTTTTCTCTCACATGGGTGTTTCTCTCCCTCTCTCCTTCTCCCTTCCTTTCTCTCTGAAATCAGTAAGCAAGTCCTCAGGTGAGGATTAAAAAAATTTTTGCTGATGTTATAATGTAGATCATATTACATTTATAGGTAACTGTGGGAAATGGAGATCATTACATATTTTTCTGTCCAAGAACATGCTGTTACTTTCCTGTTGTTCAAGTGTCTTTTTGAAAAAAGATTTTATTTATTTTTAGAGAGAGAAGATGACAGCATAGGAGAATATTCTGTGTGGCATGGGCCCAGCTCCCACTCAGAGATGCACAGGACCCACGTTCACAGATAGGTTCTCCCGTGGGGAATCAGGCCTGCATTGTACCTAGGCTGCTATGAGACTTGGCTTTGCTAAAAGTCTCTCAACCTGAATTGAGACAGCAAGTGCTTACTGTAACTTTCTAAAATCCATGCCAAAACTCCCCAGTATGGAGTGTAACTGGTTCATCCACTTTTCCCTTTGCATTTGCAATATCCTTCTTCTGTGATGTGATTAGCAACATCATTTCCTTTGTTTTCTGTATAAGGTAACCACCTAAAGTGAACCTGTGCATACATAGTAAATGACCATCACGTAATGTGCCCAGAAAAGAAATAAAGGCCTGTCACGGCAAGGGGCCGAGGCTTTTTCTCCTCTTCAGAGAAAAGCCATGCTGTCCCTTTTCCTCCACAGGACTCGGTAGTCTGTGTGAATTTCTTGTGCCTCATCCACAATGTGGCAGACCCCATGAGCCAGGGTCAGCATCATAAGAGGTAGAGGGAGAGAGAGAGATTAGTTGTGTCTCACAGGCCCTCAACTGGGGTCTGAACCATCAATCTAGGCATCCCTGACTGGAAATCAAACTGGTGACCTTTAGATCTGCGGCATGGTGCCCAAACCACTGGGCTACCGCAGTCGATGTTGTTCAGTTGTCTTTTATTGGGTAGGTAGTTATGAATCAGTTCATACTGATCTTACACATTCTTGTTAAGTTCATTCCAAGGCATTTTACCAGTTTTGTTGCTATTTGGTGTTTTTAAAAATTATATCTGTAACTTAATCTTTTGTATATAAAAATAGTTAATTATGCATGCAATTTGCCCTACACATTACTTAATTCTATTATTTGTGATAACGTAGAAGTTGATTCCAATGAGTTTCAAGATAAGTAAGCTATCATGTGATAATGATTACCACATTATTTTAGTTATGTATAACGTAAAATTTGCTGAAGCTTGACAGAAAACATGAAGAAATAAGATGATGTGAAGGGTTAGAAAAATTATTTTTGTTAGTTATAAATTCATTAGTGATTAAATAAAGTAGTAACAGCTTTCTTAGCATTTTAAATGAGTTAGGGTCTAGATGCATGGTGTTGTAGTACTCAGAAATCAGAAGTATCTTGTAAGTGAAATTGTGCCCCTTGTAGGTAATCTAAGGAACTTATAATATGGCAGATGTCCACATTTTCAAAAGGGAAATTTTGGATAGTGAATTCTGGGAACTAAAAGACTAAGATTATTGATTCTAGTTACATTATAGAACAGTTATTAACAAGTGATTTATGGGCAATGAGAAGAAGCAGTGACCCTCAGGTGTGTGCCGTGGCGTATCACAGTGTGGTTCTGTCTCCTAAGGTGTCAGCCCTTTTTTGCCTCTTGACTTTTTGAGGGTGTCTTCTCAGCCTAGGACACTCGCCAATCTTTGCAAGATGGTGAGCTTTTGTTGTTGTTTTCTTCTTCTTTAGGTTTCAGTTTGTATGTTGTCTATGAAAAGAGAGAGTCATTGTTTCAGATCTAGGGAGCAAAGGGATGTGTGGTTTCCATTCTCCTGGACTCTTCATTGAGTTCCATGCAGAGCAGGATGATGTGGACTCTGACCAGTGGGGTCTGTGTGTTGTGGCTGCGACAAACAAATTCACATGGACTGCAGAAGTCCTGTGGGAAAAAGGATCATGATGGCCACTCTCTGAGTGAGAGAGCTCCCTGACCCTTGCCTGGACAGACTTTTATTGCTTTTCTGGGCACATTACATGGAGGATGGTCCTCATTTAGTATACACAGGTTCACCTTTTATAAATAACAAGGGAAAAGATTTTGCTGATTACCTCAAAGAAAAGGATGTTGTATTTACCCAGCAAGGGGAAAAGCGGTGGAACTGGTTGCACTCAGTCCTTGGGAGGATTAGCACAGACTTTAGGAAGGTACTTTAAAGATATGCAGTAAACATTTGCTGCTTCAATTCAGGGTGAGGGAGTTTTAGCAAAAGCAAGCCTTAAAGCAGCTTAGGTACAATGCAGGCCTGATTCTCCACAGGAAAGCTGATCTGTGGGCGTGGCTCCTGTGTGCTGCCTCATGCCTGTCAGTTTTCCAAACCAGGGCTGAGCTACATTCACCACTGCCACACAGATTGGGCCCCTATAGCAGGGCTTCTCATTCTCGGCACTGTTAAACAGGATAGGTACCAAACCATAGTGGGGAGTGGGAGAGGGGCACATCCCACCCAATAATTCAGCAGTGCTGAGTGGGGTCAGGTAAGATTTTCAGAGGTTCCAAAGTCACAAGAGGGACTAGGATGAGCGCACCAGCAGCTGGAGGGGAGCCTTTGAAATTCTATGTATTGTTTTCTCTATCTGGGAAAGGAAGCCTTTGAAGTTGTATGTTAATTCCAAGGTCAGGAGAAGGGCTGGGAGAAGGGCTGCAGAGGGGAAGCCTGGAGGCTCGCTGCAAACATGGAAGCCCTGAAACCCAAGCAGGCGGGGCACTCAGACTAGCTGGGTGCAGGCTTGCAGGTTCCTGTCAAGTGCGTTTCACAAATAAACCTGCTCCCTCACTTTCACTGTGCTTGCTGTCCCTTGCCTGAATCCATTCTTTCGAGCAGGACAAGAACTGAGGAGGGGAATCCCCATAACTCCCCTAACTTGGGTCTTCCTACTAATAGTACTGCTGACCTTTTGGGCCAATAATTCTATCTCCTGATTTTTTTTTTCTGCATTGTAGGTGCTTGTTAGCATTCATTACCTCTATTCACTGCTAGCCAGTTATACCCTCCCTTACCTCTGCCCTCATGACTGTCTGAAATGTGTCCCTGATTTACCTAATGTTTCCCCGGGGGCAAAATCATTTGTGCTTAAGAACCACTGACCTTGGCTGTTTGTGAAACCTGAATGATCTGGCTTTGGTATGCAGTATTTTTATTATCACACAGTTTAAGTGAATTCTCACTCCAATTGTGATTTGTTTTGGGGATTATTTAGAAGTGTATTTTATAACATAAAGATAAAAGGACTTTCTAGTTACCTTCTGTTTATGATTTCTAGATTATTAGCAATGAGAGCAAGTAACATACCTTATATAATTTTATTGAATTGAAATTTGTTGGAACTTGCTTTATAGTACAATATAGTTAACTTTTTCAATTTGTGTCATTTTATCTTTTTCTCTTTCTAGTTCAAGACTATAACCAGGGGCATTTAGAGTTGTCATAGGTGGGCACAGGTAACCAGGTTCTTGGTGATCACGGACAAAAAATTGAACTGAACACAGAGAGTTATAGCATGCAGACAGAGAGAGAGCAGATTTATTAAACAATAATACATTCCACAGAATGTGGGAGTGGGCCAACTCTGAGCAGAGATTGGTCTCAGGGGCCAGAGGGGCCAGGGTTCTTTTTTTTTTATTTTATTTTAATCATTGTTCAAGTACAGTTTTCTCCCCTTTACTCCCAATCCAGCCCACCCACCCCTCCCTCCCAGGGGTTTGGTTCTTATAGGGCAGATCCTTCCTGGCTAGTTTTGGCGGGCTTTTATTATGCATGTACAAATAGTTTTATTATTTTAAAGTTACTGCGCATGTGGTCTCCCATGATTTTTCTTAATTAGCCACTGGAGAAGGAGGACCCACAGTGCTGATTTATTATAATGCTATTATAATGAAGCAGGGGTCAGGTAGCATCTTCTGTGCAGGAGTTTTCGTGAGTCACCATGATTCAGCACTTTTCCAGAAAGCAGGAACAACCCGTCTTAGAACAGGGTCTCTGTCCTGTATGGATGACCTTTATCTTAGCCCTGGACCACCTCCGGAGTTTCCTCCTTCCTGACCATCTCCTGCCTCAGCGTTATACAAATGACACTTACAAAGAAAAAAAAAACCCAAAATACCAATACTCACAAGTGAGATGCTTGGCAGAGACCAACCACAGTCAGGGGCATTGGCAGGGATAGGGCTGGGGGCCAGGGGTCAGGGGCTGGGTGGCTCCTCACAGGCTCCTGGCTGACAGTCAGCTTCATCCCATCCCAAGACCCAGAGTCCAGTCAGACAAGGAGCACCGATCCTGCCAGCATGGGCCAAACACCTCTCAGCCCTGATCCCAGGTGCTCCACTGGCAGGAGGAGGCAGCAGTGACTGTGAGAGGCTGTGCCAAGGCTGCAGACCCTCAGGCCCTGAGTCTGGCTGTCAGCCCTGCAGGGCTGGGAGTGGAGCCAGAAGTCAGGCCTGGAGTGTCCTCTGCTGCCAGTCCCCCGTACCACTACCACCTCCTTGTCACAGCTCCTCTGACTGTGCTTCCGAGGGGAACAAATTTCTCCATCCTGAGCCAGTCCTGTGCAATCTTAAGTAGAGTCCAGCTGGAATGCCCAGGTGAGATCCTGACATCTGCCCATAACCTTGGGGGCAGAGCTGGGTTTACAGCTCGGGATTGTTTAGTTGAGAGAGTAGTATCCAGACGTGCTTTCACATTTCTGTCACTGGAACAAGGTCACATACTCCTGCCATTCTCTGTCTATGTCCTGGCATCTGTGTCTTGGGATCAAAGGACACAAAGTATGGGTTCATCCAGAGTGGGGAGGGCTTCCCAACTGTAACAAGCCCAGCAGTAGTGGCCTCCCAGTTCAAAAGAAACTGACTTCTGCTGTCTTTCCTTCTGGTCTCTGGGACTAGATGAGTGTGGTGCTGGAAGTGCAGGAACCCCTCGCTACCAGGAGGACAAAACACAGGCCCAGGAAGACAGAGCAGAAAGACAGCTGAAGCTGTGTGCCTGGTGCTGCTGCTGGGCTGCCTGGCAGCTGGGCCTCTGCACCTGGACTGTGTGCCAGAGCCTTAGTGCAGTTGTGCTCTTGAACCATCTTGTTAACACTTCCAGACAAGTGACTGAAGGTGTTTCTGCCTCATAGATGTGAGACCGTGCAGGTAAAACATGCTGTACATACTGTTAAGTAACCTGTAACCGATGTTTCTTCTTGGTTAGCCAAGACCCTGAGCAGAGATCTGAGATCTGGTCTGGCTAATGTCTGGACAAGCACCGACCACAGGGAGGCTCACACGTCACGGTGGCTGGACTGTCACAGGAAGGATGCCTGTGCCTATCCCTGACGCCACTGTGATGGGAATTTGTGGTTGGAGTCAGAGCCCCTCTCCTGACCCCAGAGCAGCCACATCCAGATTTTGTCATGGACTCTGCCTGCTTCACTTGTCTCCCCATTTGAGTCACTGCCCAGTCCAGAGATGGCTGCCCCTACCCTGGGACAGAGAGTCGGTCGGTGTGTCCCAGTGAGGCCCAGAGGGTTCTAATGAGCCACCTGGCTGAGGACCACAGGTCCAGGCAACACTGAGGCTCAACATAGTGACATACAAGCCACCAGTGAACACAGTTCACGGGATGTGTGCTGGCCCCTGCTGGACATGGTCAGGCTGGAGACCGGAGGGAGGGTGGCTGTTGCTGTCAATGAGTGTGAGTCCAGCTGTCACTGCAGAATTTAACTCATCACCTTGATCCGTCAGTCTGCACACGGGCACGTTCTACAGACAGACACGCGGTGCTCTGCCCTGGGCATCAGAGGCAGATTGGGCTCATCCACCCAGCGCGACCCAGAGAGCAGATGAGGAGCCCCTGAGGCACCCACCTAGAAGGACCATCTCTCCATTAGACAACCAGCTTCTGGGCAAGGGCAAGAGGCTTGGAATCCATCAGATGTCAGGCTGCAGTCACTTCTTGGAGCCTCCACTTCAAAATAAGGATGGTGGCTGCCCGCCACTGCCAGGTGGGTAAGTGGGGTGTGTATGTAAACACCTATATCCCTGCACAAGGTGGTCTGAGATTGTGTGAACTATGCAAGCAAGGCTGAACCAAGAGTCTTTCTTTCTGACTTAGCTTTGAGAGCCACACACCATTTTCACAACATAGATCAGCTTAGTTATGTGGAGGGACTGTACAAGGGCATATGCTTTTGGGGGGTACCTTGGAGGCTGGCAGTTACACTAGGAATGTGGTTTGCTGTTGAAGGGGAGGGAGAAGCAATAGACCCCTCTACTTATCTTGAATCACTAAGCCTTCTGGGAGCCCTCCAGGGTCTGTCCTGGTGTTGGGGATGGTGAGCATCACGTGGCAACTTGTGGGTTCCCCTTCCCATTGTATTCAATGCCAGCCCCTCTGCCAGCACTACACCAGGACTCTGCCCCTGTCCCATGGCCCATGCTGAAAGCCACAGAATATTGAGTTTATGGTGTTCTTTCAGGGCTGTGGTGGTGGGGGAGAAACAGGGAAGGGAAACAAAACCCCCCAAATACACCTTCCTTTAAAAAAGCTTAAAAGGAAATAATAGTAGATATTTATTATTGAAATCCACAGTTTATGTAGACACTCTTCTTCTTAAGCCTGGCACTGGGAGAACAGAAAGGTCATCGTTCCAGGTCATGGGGGTAGGTGTCCTCATTTGGTGAACCCACTCCAGCAGGAATAGGGTGGCTCATGCTTAGGTTGTGTCCCTCATGCAGGAGAGGGTATAATGGGGTCTTCACTAATTGCCATCTCTCTGTATTGAACTCAGCTGGGGTTCTAAGAAAAATGTAACCTTTGGTAGCTGTTAGCACCCTTCCTTGTGCTTATGCAGATGATGTGGACCCCGTTCTCATATTGACTCTCGCTGGACTCCCACCATTGGGCCTACCGGAATTTTGTCCTCCAGGGTTATTGTGGACATTATCTGGGAATGGGTGGCCAGGAATGACCAGCATTGTTCACGTCCATTATCCCACCAGGCTTGACCTCACAAACAAAAGTTTAAAGATACAGTAAGTACTAATTTCGAGATGGTGTCAGTGTTCTATTAAGCCCTGTGGGGCCCAGGAACAGGGAAAGTACGTTACAGAAGCGGCTGGGTACACCTGTCACAGGAGAAACTCTCCGGAGACTGATGGGAAATCTGTATGCTGTGCACCAGGAAATGCTAACCCTGAAGGGGCAGCAAGGAGAGTGAGGAAGACCAGGTGCCCAGATTGAGCCAGGCTCACGTCCGTGCACAAGCACACATCCCTCCCTGCCCTTCAACTCTGAGGCTCCAGAGCTTGTAGGAAACTAGAAGAGCCAAGAGAAGCCAAGGGAGGAGGGTAGGGAGCAAATTAAGAGAAAAGGCCCCACTTCCCAGGACTGCAGGGAATTCCCTTCTCTGGTGAGTCTGTCTCAAATCCTTCTCTCTGGGCAGTAACCAAAGTATAGTGACTCCAGACTTCCCCATTTGTAGGGATTGAATTTCTGTGGCTGAGAGTATGACTTCTTTGTGGCTTTTCCCGAATTCTCTGCTTTCAGTAATGGGGGAATGAGAGATGTGGGCTTCATATTTGTATGGAGACAAAACTTTTTTTTTTAAGTCATTTTTGCAGGAAGAGAATCTTATTTTCTTTTCTTTAAAGATTTTATTTATTTATTTTTAGAGAGGGAAGGGAGAGGGAGAGAGAGAGAGAGAAACATCAATGTGCAGTTGCTGGGAGACATGGCCTGCAACCTAGGCATGTGCCCTGACTGGGAATTGAACCTGCGATGCCTGGTTCGCAGACCGTGCTCAATCCACTGAGCTATACCAGCCAGGGCTAGACAAAACTTTTTAGAAAAGGACATCAAAAAACCATGAAAGAGACTGGTGCTGATATCCCCATATTACTCATGGAACTGTTTGTCCATCTCATCTCTTGTCATGAAACTGGAGGGTTTGTTTAACCAGTTGCTTCTGTACTAATTACAATCTTGGGGAGTGTAAGGGGCTGTAGACTTCTTCTGGTTATTGATAAGCGACGGAATGCTAAGGGCTGACTCACTCCACCTGCAAACATAGAGCTTCTTCCCTGAGTGTGTCCTCTGGTGTGGTGAGAGCTGACTTGTCTGTAAAGCCTTGTCCACACTCCCTGCAAACATAGGGCTTCTCCCCAGAGTGTGTCCTCTGGTGTCTGATGAGATGTGACTTCCGTGTAAAGCCTCGCCCACACTCCCTGCAAACATAGGGCTTTTCCCCAGAGTGTGTCCTCTGGTGGGTGATGAGACTGGACTTGCATGTAAAGCCTCGCCCACACTCTCTGCAAACATAGGGCTTCTCCCCAGAGTGTGTCCTCTGGTGTGTGATGAGACTGGACTTGCATGTAAAGCCTCGCCCACACTCCCTGCAAACATAGGGCTTCTCCCCAGAGTGTGTCCTCTGATGTGTGATGAGACTTGACTTGTCTGTAAAGCCTTTTCCACACTCCCTGCAAACATAGGGCTTCTCCCCACAGTGTGTACTCTGGTGTGTGATGAGATGTGACTTCCGTGTCAAGCCTTGACCACACTCCCTACAAACATAGGGCTTTTCCCCAGAATGTGTCCTCCAGTGGGTGATGAGACTGGACTTGCATGTAAAGCCTCGCCCACACTCCCTGCAAACATAGGGCTTCTCCCCTGAGTGTGTCCTCTGGTGTGTGATGAGACTGGACTTGCATGTAAAGCCTTGCCCACACTCCCTGCAAACATAGGGCTTCTCCCCTGAGTGTGTCCTCTGGTGTGTGATGAGACTGGACTTGCATGTAAAGCCTCGCCCACACTCCCTACAAACATAGGGCTTCTCCCCAGAGTGTGTCCTCTGGTGTCTGGTGAGATGTGACTTCTGTGTAAAGCCTCGCCCACACTCCCTGCAAACATAGGGCTTCTCCCCAGAGTGTGTCCTGTAGTGTGTGATGAGAGGTGACTTCTGTGTAAAGCCTCGCCCACACTCCCCACAAACATAGGGCTTCTCCCCAGAGTGTGTCCTCTGGTGTGTGATGAGAACTGACTTTTCTGCAAATCCTCGCCCACACTCCCTGCAAACATAGGGCTTCTCCCCTGAGTGTGTCCTCTGGTGTGTGATGAGAGCTGACTTGCATGTAAAGCCTCGCCCACACTCCCTACAAACATAGGGCTTCTCCCCAGAGTGTGTCCTCTTCTGTCTGATGAGATGTGACCCATCACTGAAGCCTTGCCAACACCCTCCATGCTGGGTCGTTTCAAGTTTTGACATTCGTACTTTCATAAATACCTTGCCTGTGTCCTCTGGACTGTCTTTCCGGCCTCTGGGGGGCTCTTCCTCCATCATTCTCTCATGCTCACTAGAGTTCCTCATTTGTTTTTTGGAAGTTTGGAAAAAGGATCTTGAGATTCTCCTCTGACTGATCCTTGTAAGCAAAGGTTTGGACCTTTCTTTGATCTCTTGACCTTCCGCTTTATCATTCCAGCTGTGTGTATTCGTATGTTGCTGCTGCTGATTCTGATCCTCCAGACAGGGTTCCTCTGCTTGGAGGTGCTTTCTTGCAGATGCTCCCGGGAGCATCTGAGGGGGATGACTGAGTTTCACATGTTGGCTGA
>PVIA01017709.1:0-14891 GCA_004024845.1 Tonatia bakeri
AATAAGTAGCATAGACAGTAGGTAGAAAATAGACAGGGGGAGGGTAAGAATAGTATGGGACATGTAGACACTAAAGAACTTATGACACATGGACATGAACTAAAGGGGGGAATGAGGGTGGGAGGGGATGGGCAGGGTGGTGGGGAGTGAAGGGGGAAAATGGGCCAGCTGTAATAGAATAATCAATAAAACAAAGAATTTAAAAAATAAAAAAGAAAAGTGAGAACAGTTCCTGACCCACGGTAGGTATTTCATAAATACTGAATATTCAGTGCATTACCCTTTGCTGTTACACTCGAAGATTTTTTTCCTGGCAGATGACCTCAAAGAAAAAGCAAGGTCTTTATCACACAAATAGAAAGGTTACAGAAACTTAGGGGTGACCTAGTCCTACGCTTTCCGAAGCAAATTAATAGGCAAGTCAACATACAGACCTATTCTCTGTATCACATTTCACAACTGATCTTGATTTTTGCACTGGAAAGGGACTCCATTTCAATTCTGAGTTCCTTAAAATGACTAACATATTAACAATGTTGTTATGAAGTACATATCCTTTTCCAACAGTTCTTAAAGATTTATATAATATACCAGGATCCTCTGATGAGAAACAGCAGCCAATTAAGATTTTTCTGGCACATGGTAGTATCTCCAATATTTATTCAATAAATGAGATTTTAATGTTTCCTATCTGCGCAGTGTTACTGAAGAAATACTCTCTGGCTTCGCATTAGGGCAATACCTCCAAAGTATCAAAAATTGATTCCTGCCCTGGCTGGTGTGGCTCAGTTGATTAAGCACCAGCCTGCAAACAGAAAGGTTGCCCATTGGATTCCCAGTCAGGGCACATGCCTGGGTTGCGGGCCCGGTCCTCAGTTGGCGCCATGCGAGAGGCAACCGATTGATGTTTCTCTCCCTCTCTTTCTCCCTCTCTTCCCTTCTCTCTCTAAAAAAAAATAATACTAATAATTAAAAATCAATTCTTAGAAGAAAACAAGAGTAAATGAAAGCTTTTATTAGTGAAACAAGTACATTTATTATATTTCCAACAATGCCTTTTTCCTCCTATAAATGAGACAAACTACTTTACAACATAACTTAGTTTTTTAATATTTTCAAAAAGAAAAGATTTCTTTGGGAACTTAGGAAAGTAAATATTTGAGAAAGAATAACTACAGGAAGTTATTTTTTCAATTTTAATATAACAACAGGCTTGTCTACCAAGTATGTTACTCAGCAATTTTCCTCTTAAAGAATCCATCAATTACTAGACAACAAAGAACCTATCTTTAGGAAATGAGTCAGGAAAGGTTTATTTAAATGGGAAACAAGCAATCTAAAATATCAAGCACATGTCACTTTAACAAGGCAATTTACATAATTAGGTATTAACTTACTATCTTTATGTTGATTAAGGTCCTAGTAAAGCCTCAATTGGTTAACTGTAGCTCAAATTCAAACTGTACTCATCTGGCTATAAAATTAAGTACCACAATGGAATTAAGCCTGTTGAGGGAAAAAATTCTCTTCAATATTGTACATATTCTTTCATAAAAAATGAGGACTGTTAAGTCAGGGCCATCTTGGTTCTGAATCTCTCCATTTTTGTTGGAAGAAGACTCACCATCTCTTTACTAAGTTCTAGCTCAACTTCTATTTCCTGGGCAGCCTCAGGGTGCTTTTCACAGTAATCAACAATAAATTTATAATGTTCCAAAGATGTTGCCAAATTTTCTAGCTCTTTCTTGGGATCTGAAGTGATGATTCTACCATAAAGACGGGCAACTCGAAACTTAGCTAACATGGCCGGGCGAAGAACATCTTCCCCTATGTGCTCGGGAAACACTTTATTCGGGTCTCTCAGGGAGTCTAGGAAGAGCTGGTAGTACTTCAGCGCTGACTTATTGAGATTATTTATTTTCTTTATGATGTGTGAATCAGGATCCCTCAGCTTGTCCGCAATGGCAACCTTCAAATCCATCATATCATAGTAGGCATGTGCAATTTCAAACTGAATCTGTCTGTTGACCAACAGATAATACTGTGGATTCAGGTCCACAATGAGGGGCTCTAGCATGGCTATCCTACGTTTATGCATCTTGCACCGTCTCTCCATGTCAGTTTCAAAGAAGGCAAGCACCTTAAACAGAGCACTGTGGTCTTGGACAACTTCAATATGGTCAGTGACATAACCATCAATCTGAAAGAACTCTTTTGCCTCAGAGACATAGTGTTGACCCAATAAGAAAAGTTCTCTGGCTTCTTCAAAATCCAAGGGTCTCAAATAGCTCACTTTCTCTTCTACTGCAGAGATGGCGTCGCAGAGTTCACCGGTTCCAAACTGCACAGCTTTTTTCCTAACACTTTCTTCCTCGTCTAGTTCTTTTTTCCTTAAAGCTCTAAGTTCAGATTGTTTATCAAGATCAAGCTCTCCTATATTGTCCTGAAAGAAAAAATAGTCATAGTTAAGTAGGACACTGACTTCCTGCTGTCAAATAATATTAAAGCAATTGGCGAGTAAAAAAGACAAAACCCTGTTATGTCCTAGCCTGATTTATGGAGGTATTACAATCTTAAACATCTGTTAAAACTTCTTTCTTCTAATTATATTTCAATCATATTAAAAACACAAGAAGTTAGGAAGAAGTAAACAGATAAACCATTTACATACTTTATTTCTCTTTAGGGAACTCACATTAAATACACATGAAAGAACATTTAAAAATGTGGAACATTATATACATGTAATATGTCATTATTAGCATTAAAGCAAAACTGCAATATAAATCATAAAAATAGTTCAATCTGTCATTAAGATTAATGATATGATATTTATGCTGTAACTTATTTAGTGAAATATATTTCAGAGAAATGCTCTAGGTCTTCCAAAGACACTAAAGTGAAGAGAGAGTTAAATCTACCTTTGTAGTTAAAGTTGTCTCCCCAGCCTTCTGGGATAAAACACACACATATATCTACATCTATAGATGTATATAAAGACTTACATATGCACATAGACAGCTAAAATGGTTAAGGAATAGAGTAAGGTCATTCTCTCCTTCCTGGCCAATAAAATTAGTCATCAGATCCCCTAATGCTCAGCCTCAAGGCCTTTTCTTTTTCCTCCTGATTTGGTCTCTCTGGACCTGCACTGTTCAAAGGAGCCATTCACCACCCTGGGAATGACTACTACCTGAAATGTGGTGAGTCCAAAATGAGATGTGGGCTATGTAAAATAAAACTTATCCAATTTCCAAGAAAAGAAATTTTTTTATCTTCACCTAAGGACATACTTATTGATTTTAGAGACAGGGGAGGGAGGGAGAGAGGGAGAGAAACATCAGTGTGAGAGAGAAACATTGATACAAGAAAGAAACACTGATAAGCTGCCTCCAGTGTATGTCACAACTAGGGACCAAACCTGCTACCCAGGCATGTTCCCTGACTGGGAACTCAACCCATGACCCTCTGACCCACAAGACGTGCCAACCAACTGAGCCACACTGGCCAGGGCTCCCAGAAACTTTTGTATGAATAAAGTTCCAATTGGAGTCTCTTAATTTTTAAATACTGATGACATAGAAATGACAATATTTTTTGATGTTCTGGGTTAAAAAAGTAATTAAAATTAATTTCACCTGCTTTCCCCCCCTTCTCTAATGTGACCACTAGAAAATTTAAAACTACATATGTAGCTCGTATTCTATTTCTACAGGACAGCACTGCTCTAAACAGGTGATTCCACCACACCCATGGCTTCAGCTGCCACCCATGGGAGGAGGACTCACTAGTTCGCAGCTATCGCCCACACCTCTTTTCAAGCTCCAGACCCAGAACTACAGCTCCCTTTATGACATCTCCTCTCAGAAGATTCAGAGGCATCTCATGTGCAACATGCACACCCCTGTTCTTCTTTGGCAAACAGGTTCCTATTCTAGTGCTATTTTGGGGGAGAACATTTCATCTATGTGGACGGCCAGCAACCTAGGAATCATCCTTGAGAAGTCCCTCTGCTCTCCCTTTACCCCATACTTCCAATCTATCACCAAATCCGCAATGCTCTGCTTCCTAAATGCGTCTGGCATGCAATCTTTTCTTCTTCACGTCTCGCCTGGACTGCCACAGCGGTCTTCTAGCCAGTCTCCCTCATCCACTCTTGCTTTCCCTCAACTCACTCTCCATTCTGCTGCCTAAGTGACTGTTCCAAAACCCTTCAAGGCTTCCATTCCTTGAAGGCCCTGCATGTTCTAGCCCCTTTCTAACTCTTGTATCACATGCTCCCTCACTCCCCTCCAGCCTCACAGGGCTCTGTCCATCCCTTCTAATGCCATGCTCCTTATGCCCTACAACTTTAAAACATGCTGCTTCAGCTCCTTGGAATGATGCTCCCTCCTTTCTCCAGTCTAGGTAATTGCTACTCAGTCCCAGAGCTTCCTTCAGATGTTCTTTACTATTATGCCTCCTCATATCATGCGTCTTTGTGGAACTTGTCAAAGCTGCACTTTTACACAAAATCAAAAAACAGGTTTTTTTTGTTTCATCAGAGTACAATGAGTAGCACAGAGTTGGCATAAACATTTACTTAAATATACCTGTGTACATTTAAGTTTAACTGAAGAAGCCTTTTGAAATAAACAGATGATGAAATGATGAAGTTAAAGTAACAAAAAAGGTCAGATTGAAGAAAATCTGACTAATTTTTGTAGCATGTCAACTATCTGGTTTAGTGCAGTCAGGTGACAGGTTCCAGTGCCCGGTCTGGAAAATGTCAACTAACTGAAGGGTGAGAGTTAAACCGCCCACATTTTGCTAGACACAGTAACTTCCAATGCAGGCCAAAAGTCTCTAAATCTTGTTTACTTACTTGCTTCCTGGCTGCTTATTTATTTACAATGCTTTCTATGCTGCTTTTTGAGCAGAAGAAAGCTGACAGCTCTTCCTGGCTCCAACTTCTCTACATATAAAACTCCCTGGTTCTTTTCTCTACTTTCCCTACCCTCCATCTCTAAAATGCTCTCATCTTCTTAAGACCTTGCTCCTGGGGTTCTGTAGTTTTATTTTGTGTGGCAGTTTTACAAGGTTCTGTGTTATTTACTGGTAAAAACTGTCTTATTTTAATGAATACAAATAGTAAAAATGAAGCATAATAGCTCTGTCAGGAAAGTCCGTGTATCTACACTTAGTATATTGCATCCAAATGATTTCTTTTCTTTCCTCTTTAGTGGTTAGAAACTAGGATTCAGTATGGATCCATAATAATAATGATGGTTAACATTTATTGAGGACTTGCTATGTCTCTGGCACTTTTCTGAGACACACACATACAAATTTAACTCTCATAACAACACTATTAAGTACATACTATTATTACCAGGGAGGGAATTGAGGCAAAAAGAGATTGCGTAAATTGCCAAGAACACATAGCCACAAACTGGCAAGGCTGTTTCTAGATATATTTATCTTTATAAAAATATGTATTTACAGGGTGGGGTAAAAGTAGGTTTATAGCTGTGAGTATATAAAGCAGAATTTATTCTTATATTATTACATATTAATTACTGTATTATTTCCCACATAAACTATAAACTTACTTTCACTCTAGCCTGTACATACTGCATCAAGTATGTAAGATTAGTAGAGCTGCTTCCTGCCCTCAAGTTGCTTACAGTCTAAAAAGAGGTAAAGGAACATGAACTGGGATAATACAAGACAGAATTTAAGTGACTTAGGAAGGAGTTAGAAAAGTTCTATGGAGTTTTAAAGGAAGGAAGTATCTATAGAGGGTGAAGAACTATGAACTTAATAATTACTTATTGAGAACCTACTGTACCTGGAGACGACATAATATATATGACGCAGACCCCACTTCTCAGGAAATTATATTATTTTATTTCCAAGAGATTTTATTCATTTATTTTTAGAGAAGAAAAGGGAGGGAGAAAGAGAAGGGGAGAAACATCAATGTGTTGTTGCTTCTCACACTCCCCCAACCAGGGACCCGGCCTGCAACCCAGGCATGTGCCCTAGACTGGGAATTGAACCAGCAACTCTTTGGTTCACAAGTTTTTCTTTGGATAGAATATAATTTCTCAAAAGTCTTCAGGCCCTGACTAGTATGACTCAATGGACTGAGTGCCAACCTGCAAACCAAAAGGTTGCTGGTTCAATTCCCAGTCAGGGCAGGCCAGGTCCCCGGTTGGGGGCATGTGAGAGGCAACCAATCAATGTATCTCTCACACATCGGTATTTCTCTACCTCCCACCCCCCCTCCATCTCTAAAAATAAATAAATAAAATCCTTTAAAAAATATATTTATGAGAGCATTCTGCATGTCTTGCATAATAAACATGCAGTGAGCCCAATAAACATAATTCCAATTTTAAGCTTTCACTTATGACTTGCTCATTTAAGAAAGAAAAGACGGCTTTTGACTGCATTACCTGCATTGAAAGTTGAGCATTCTGCATGACAGTCAAACAGTATTTGATCCAGCATCTTGCTATTTCCCCTTTTCTCTGATGATAAAGCTCTGGCACATCTCCTTCAGTTTCAGCAGCTAAAATTACAAACATGATTTGTCTAAGTTAATGGTCACAACTGTAATTTTCATTGTGCCTGTACTGAATTCTTTCTTTTTTAATCACTTTTTCCTGTTGTAAAAGTACAGATCCTCACTGAAGCACTGGGGCGGGGGTGAGGGGGACCCCCACTCCAAATCCCTACTACCCACAGGCACTCACTTATGTTATTTTTGCATATTTCTTTCTAATTTTTTCTTATGTCTTGTCTGTAGGTGAAGACTAAGTCATGATATATATTTAGTTTTGAATATAGCTTTTTCTTCCTATATTATACCTCTAACACTTTACCCATATCATTATCAACCCTTTAACATCATTTGTAAGTATAATATGATATACAATTAAATAAATATGCCATTCTTTAACCATTTTTCTAATACTGGGCATATGCTGTTTCCAATTCCTTCCATTACAGACCACTCTAAAGATGAAGATTTCTGTGCATAAATCTGTCTGGATTTTGGGTTATTTCCTTAGGACAGATTCCTACAAGTGGAGCTCACTGGGTCAGAGTTTACATAATTTTGAATGTTCTTGATACATACTGCCAAACTGTTTTCAACAAATACGCTAACCAACATTTCAGGCTACTCAATGAAAGCATTTTAAAAACGTTGGACATTGTCATATTTTTAACTTTACTATTTTGAAGAGTAAAAACGCAATGACATCTTACTGGTAGTTTAGTTTTTTATTGATTTTTGGGGGGACAAGTGCCTCTTAGCTTTCAACCAATCTACAATGAATTCAATGTAATAAATTAAGGGGCAAAAGAACAACTACGGTGAACCCTCAAACAATGTGGGTTTAAGCAGCATGAGTCCACTAATGTTTGGATTTCTTTCAGTAAATATAGTGGAAAAATGTTTGAATTTGCGACAATTCAAAAAATTCCCTGACAAATCATAGCCTGAAAATATCCAAAAAATTAAGAAAAAGGTGTCATGAATGCATAAAATATATGTACATACTAGTCTATTTTATCACGTATTACCATAAAATAGACACAAATCTATTATACAAAGTTAAAATTTATCAAAACTTACAAACACAAACCACACATGGCACCATTTGCAGTTGAGAATACAAACAAACGTAAAGATGCAGTATTAAATCACAACTGTAATTCATGGTTTTAACTGTAAATTAACTGCAATGCATACTGTACTACTGTAAAACTTCACAGCCACCTTCTGTTGTTACTGCTGTAAGCTCAAGTGTTGATCTGCTCAAAACACCGTGTAAATGCTAATCATCCCTGAACAGTTCATCTCTCTAGTAAACTGCATATTGCAGTACAAAGTGATCTCTCATGGTGCTTGTGTGTTTTTCTTTTTTTCTTTTAGAATTTTTTTTATTTTAATGATTGTTTAAGTACATTTTTCTCCCCTTTACTCCCAATCAAGCCCACCCATCCCCCTCCCATCTTCCCTCCCGTTACCACCCTCCCCCTAGTTTTATCCATGTGTCTTTTAACTTTGTTCCAAAGTTAAAATATCCAAAATATCCAAAATATTAAGGATATTATTTTGGATATTTTGGATATTTTATCCAAACCCTTCCCCCTTTTTTTTTTTTAGAATTTTTTTTTTTAATGATTGTTTAAATGCTTGTGTGTTTTTCATTGTGCTTAGTGCAATACCATAAGCCTTGAATAACATCGTGGGACCCACACAAAGTGCCTCTAGTGATGCTAGAAATGCTCCCAGGAAGCAGAGAAAAGTCATGCTGTTATAAGAGTAAGCTGAATTGCTCAACATGCACCAGAGACTGAGTTCTGCAGCTGCAATGGTCTGCCACTTCAAGATCAATGAATCCGGCATAAGGATCATTGTACAAAAAGAAAAGGAAATTTGTGAAGCCATTGTTGCAGCTACACCAGTAGGCACGAAAACCTTGAACTTTTTGAGAAATAACCTTTTAATCTCTTATTGAAAATGCAGATTTTTGAGCGCAGGATTGCTTAAGAAAGGCATACCTATAGATTTGAGGCATACATAATATAATTTGAGAAAAAGTCATTACATGACAATTTAAGGCAAAAGGACCTAAAGCTGGAGAATTTAATGCCAGCAATGGATGGTTACTTTTACAAAGAAGTTTGGCTTTAAAATGTTAAGGTGACAGAAGCAGTAGCTTTTGTAGACCAAGAGGCAGCAGACAAGTTCCCAGATGCCATTAAGAAAATCATCACAGAAAAAGGGTATGTGCCTGAATAGGGTTTTGTTTTGTTTTGTTTTGTTTTAAAGATTTATTTCTTTTTAGAGAGAAGGGAAAGGAGGGAGAAAAAGAGGGAGAGAAATATTGACATGCAACAGAAACATCACTGATGAGTTGCCCCTCTTATACCCCCACCAGGGACCTGGCTCACAACCCACGCATGTGCCCTGACTGGAAATTGAACTTGCAACCTTTCAGTTTGCAGGATGATACCCACCCACTGACCCACACCAGCCAGGGCAGGGCCAGGTTTGTAATGCAGACATGAAACGCTCTGTGGTGGGGGTGGGGGAGTGGGAAATGCCACAAAGGACTTCTATTAAGAGAAGCAAGCACCGTGACTTCCGGCAGGAAGGGATAGCCCAACTCTACTGTTCTGTGCACATGCAGTGGGGTTTATGATCAGCAGTGGCCTTATCTACAAAGCCGCTAACTGGAGCTCTGAAGGGAAAAGATAAATACCAGCTGCCAGTCTTCCGGTTGTACAAGAAAGCCTGGACTGGTTCCACTGGTGCTTGGTCCCTAAGGTCAGGAAGTACCTTGCAAGTAAAGAACAATGCCCCTGGCCACCCAGACCCCATGGGTTCAACACCCAAGGCAGCTAACTGATCTACTTGCCCCCAAACACTTCACCTCTATTTTAGCCTCTGGCTCAGGGGGTCATAAACACCTTCATGGCTCATTATACACAGTACTCTATGGCAACTACTGTCAATGCTACGGCAGTGAACCCTGATAGAACATCATGAAAGTCTAGAAGGATCACAGCACTGAAGACCCATCATTGTTAGAGAAAAAGCCATGAAAGCCATCAAGCCCAAAACAGCAAGTCCTTGCTGGGGAAAACTGTGTCCAGATGATGTGTGTGACTTCACAGGATTTATGACAGAGCCAATAAAGAAAATCATAAGAGATTGTGGATGTTACAAAAACAATAGTGGGGGTGAGGGTTTTAAGAATCTTGGAGCAATTCAAGAGCTAAAAGACACACCAGAAGACGACCTGATGGAGATGAGTGCCTGGTTACATCAATGTAACCTGCAGCCAAGAAGAGTGGACTGGAATGCGCATGCATGAACAATGACCTCACTGTACTCGTCAGTGGGGGTGGTAGAGGCTGTTGAGTGGGCATGTGTGCTGTGTGGCCATCCCATTCAAAATGACTGAGCAAGTAGAGCAACAAATCTCCTTGACATTTTGCATTAAGCTTGAACAGTCCTCTGTGGAAACCATTCAGATGATTCAGAAGGCCACAGTTATGGACAACTGGCAATTGGCAGCTCTGTCACAATACAACTGCTCATGCATCACGTCTTATGCAGAGTTTTATGAAACATCAAATCACCCAGTTGACTCAGTATCCCTACAGCCCAGATTTGGTGCCCTGCGACTTCTGGCTTTTCCCAAAACTAAAATCACCTTTTTTAAAAAAAAATTTTATTTTTTGTTGTTATTCTATTACAGTTGTCCCAATTTCCCCTCTTTGCCCTCTTCCGTCCAGCACTACCCCCACAGTCAATTCCCACACCATTGTTCATGTCCATGGGTCATTCACACCTGTTCTTTGATTAGTCCTTTCCCCTTATTTCCATGATACCGCCCCCCTCCCCATTGGTCACTGTTAGTCTATTTCATGTTTCCATGCTTATGGCTCTATTTTGTTCATTATTTATTTTGTTTATTAGATTCCTCTTATAGGTGAGATAATATTGTATTTGTCTTTCACTAAGATCACCTTTAAAGAGATTTCAGACTGTTGATGAGATTCAGTAAAATATGGTGGGGCAGCTGATGGCAATTGGGAGAACTGTGTGGGGCCCCAAGGTGCCTACTTTGAAGGGGACTGAGGCGTCGTTGTCCTGTGTACGACGTTTCTTATATTTTCTATCTTCTTCAATAAAGGTCTCTATTTTTCATATTGAATGGCTGGGTATCTTCTGGTCAGACCTCGTATTATCATGATCACAGACTTGTTCCCAAACTTAAAGCTGTGAGTTTAATTTTATCTGAGTCTATTTCCAAGCCTTCCCAAGGTTGCAGAGTCCTCTGCCCACCTCCAGAGAGCAGCCTTTTCTTCTCTAGCCAGTGGAGGGGGATGGAGGGACATGAGGTAGGGAACATTCAGGTTTGTGGTCTTTTGGCTCCAGCAGTGTAGATATGAGCTTGCAACCATTCTGCTTGCATTTAAATGCCAGCTCTGCCCCTCACCATCTGTGTGACACTGGAAGTTGTTGGAGTTCTCTGTGCTTCAGTTTTCCTATTATCAAATACCGAGTGTAGCAGTGACTGTCCCATAGTGTTGCTATGAGGATTTAATGAGTTTATGAGCACTAAGAGCCTAGGACAGAGCTGGTGCATGTAGGTGCTCAACACCATTATTAATCGGTACTAATACAAGAACCACTCACACAGGTTTTTGGAATACCTACTTTAATTAAAATATGAATTCTGTATTTTAGGCCTATGAATGGATCTTTATGAGGCACTGAAAGCGGTTTCCTCTAATTGTGTAAGCATTTGCTTTTATCACTGTCCCTACGCTGTGGTCTCTGTTAAAAAAGAAAGAGTGCTGACTGAGGGAAGAGGAGCATCGCTCCTCACCAATGTGTCAAAACTTCCAATCTAGTGGAATCCAAACTGAAATGGGTTTCTCATGAATTAAAAGTAGTCATGAGTGGAAAGTGTCCGCCAAAATAATGTTCAGAATGATGGAGGTGGTTGAATGAAGGGCCAATTCTCTCATTTTGTAATATGAGTCCCATGTCCGGTTTTAACAAATTATTGTTACATTTGTGTAAGGATTTCCCTTTCGCAAGGAAAAATTTATTTCAAATATTTTCATGGTTTAAATTATTTTGGTTTTCACTAGTATTTTTTCACTAGTATTTAAAAAAATTCTTTATTATAGCCCTGGCCAGTGTGGTTCAGTTGGTGGAGCATCATCCTGAACACAAAAAAGCTGTGGGTTCGATTCCTGGTCAGGACACATACCTAGGTTGTAGGTTCAATCCCTAGTAGGGGTGCATACAGGAGGCAACCAATCAATGTTTCTCTCTCACATCGATGTCTCTCCCTTCATCCCCCACATTCCTATCTCTCTAAAATCAATGAACATGTCCTTGAGTGAGGATTTTTAAAAAATCCTTTATAACATGAAACATTTTCAGTCAGCGCGTTAGATTAACTGAAGTATAGCTATTAATCTGCATACTTTCCTCTGTAGTCTTTTTTCCATCAACAAAGGTGTGCCCCCAACACCACTGATGACAAGTCAACAGTAGCACTGCCCAGTCCCGAGAGCATTAACTCTCCTCCCAAGGAACACAGAAGCTCCGGGTGTGTTGGAACCCACTGATGGAAGCTCCCAGTGGGTTGGAATGTCTCCCTCAGATGAACATCGGTTTCAGCAGAAAAAGTGGTTTTTATCCCAAACATTAAAACTTTCTACCTGAAGTCTCTTACAAAGAAACAACATACAGTTGATTCTTGTTGTTCATGGTAGTCACGTTCTATAAAGCCGCTGTGGACACTGAATTAGCAAATGCTGACGCATTACCCCGAGGGGAAATACAGGGTGGCCCTAATAAGGGCCCTAAACAAACTACAAACCGCACTTGTTCTACAGTGTGGGAGCTGAAACAAGAAGTCAAAGCACTGCCTTGTCCAACCTCAGTTGGGGATGTGCTCCTCAGACGACTCAAACTCTTTGCTATTCTGCGCATGCCTGCAAATGAGCAAAGAAGTACAAGTACTGACTCTGGAGTTACAAGTGATTTGTACCAAGTAGGTGAATTCCTAAATGTGCAATCCACAAATAATGAGGATTGACTATACTTTGGAACATTCACTTGGACAGGAAGCCCTTGATCTTTCTTTTTCAGGAACAACCTGATGATCCGGGTTCTTCCATTTCTACAGGTTTAAAAGCAAAAGTCACTGGACTGATACTTTACTAAAACATGCTCAGGGAGCCTGCGTAAAAATGTTACATATTTGAAAGGGGAAAGTATTTTTTTAAATTATATTTTATTGATTATGCTATTAGAGTTGTCCTGATTTTTGCCCCTTTGCCCACCTCTACTCAACAGTGTCCATTCCCTCAGGCTATCCCTCCACCATTGTTCATGTCCATGGATCATGCATGTAAGTTCTTTGGTTACTCCATTTCCTATACTGTACTTTACATTCCCAAAACTATTCCGTAACTACCTATTTTTAATTTTTAATCTTCTCACCCATTCCCCCACAACCATCTAGCAACCATAAAAATGCTTTGTATCCATGAATCTGTCTGTTCTTCTTGTTTGCTTAATTTGTTTTTTAGATTCAATTGTTGATTCATATGTATTTTTTGTCATTTTATTGTTCATAGTTTTGATATTCTTCTTTTTCTTAAATAAGTTCCTTTAACATTTCACACAATAATGGTTTAGTGGTGATGAAGTCCTCCAGTTTCTTCATTGTCTGGAGACCTCTTTATCTGCCCTTCAATTCTATTCATAGCTTTGCTGTGTAGAAAAATCTTGGCTGTACGTTCCCGCTTTTCATGACTTTGAATATTTCTTGCCAATCCCTTCTATCCTGCAAACTTTCTTTCGAAAAATCCACTGACAGTGTTATGGGACCTCCTTTGTCGGTAACGAACTTCTTTTCCCTTGCTGCTTTTAAGAGTGTCTCTTTACCCCTAACCTTTGACCTTTTAATGATGATGTGTCTTGGAGTGGGCCTCTGCATCTGTCATCATTGGGACTCTCTGTACTTCCTGATTTGCATGTCTATTTCCTTCACCAAATTAGGGAAGTTTTCTTTCACTATTTTTTCAGATAGAGTTCCAGTTTCTTGCTTTTTCTCTTCTCCTTGTGGCCAATGTTGGATCTCTTGAATGTCCCAGAGGCTGCTTATACTGCTTATTGATGGTTTTTCTCTTCTTCATGTTCCAAATCATTGATTGATTCTCAGCTTCATCCACTCCACCGTTGTTTCCCTGTAAACTGTTCTTTATTTCAATTAGTGTATCCTTCGTTTCTGACTGGGTCTTTTTTATGTTGTTGAGGTCCTCAGTGAGTTCCTTGAGCATCCTTATAAACAGTGTTCTAAACTCTGCATCTGATAGATCGCTTATCTCCATTTCATTTAGCTCTTTTTCGGGAGACTTGATCTGTTCTTTCATTTGGGCCGTGTTTCTTTGTCTCCTCGTTTTGGCAGCCTCCCTGTGTTTGTTTCTATATATTAGGTAGAGCTGCTATGACTCCTTGTCTTTGTAGTGTGGCCTAATGTAGTAGGTGTCTTGTAGGGCCCAGTGGCACAGCCTCCCCTATCACCCAAGCTGGGTATTTGAGGTGTGCACTTCATGTGGGCTGAGTACACCCTCCTCTTGTAGTTGAGCTTTGGCTGCTGTTGGCAGATCAATGGGAGGGATTTACCAAGGCTAGTTAGTTGCATGGACTGGCTGTGACCACTGACCACCAACCTCCACCCCCATGGAATATCAGCTGTGCAGAGTCAGGGTGGTGGTGCTCCAGTGTGGTCTGAGCTGTCTACTGGGTGTGCTGGCCCTGGGGTTTTCTGGGTGGTGCTGGCCAGGGTCAGCCCCCACTTGTGTTTTGCCCAGGACCACCCTGCCTGAGCTATAAAGCAATCTGAGATAGCTGCTACTTGTGCTGCGCTTGGAGATTCCCAGGCGAAGTCTAGCTATGAATCTAGGCTGGCTGCTGCTGCTAGTGCCAGGCCTGGGGCTCAATGAAGCCAGCTGTTCCCTGTTTGATAGGATTTAGGAAGCTGTTCGGTATAAGCCAAGACCAGTCATTCATATGGAAAAGCAGCTTGGGTGGGCCTGTAAGTTGGGTCTGTCAGAGCCTCCAGGGATCTCCAAGGCAGGTCAAATAGTGTTAGCCAGGTTGATGGATTCTCAGATATGGCACCATCTTACTGGCTTTGTAGGGGGAGGGTCTAGAAAAGGGACAATGGCTTCTGCTTACCTTCATGCCAGACACTTCAGTTCTTCCCTTTATGCCACTAGTGCTTTTCAAGCTGATACCCTGGTGTTGGAGTCCCGACAGAGTGAGTCTGAGTATGTGAGTCCATGTGTGG
>PVIA01017710.1:0-14973 GCA_004024845.1 Tonatia bakeri
TGGGGAAGCCTTTATTTTCTTGGTTCCATTAACTCTGCATACGCCTCCCCTCCCCTGACTCATGCCCCAGTTCTTGTATGGATCATGTTGCCCACACTTGGAGCCCACCAACAGAGTAAAAGGACCCTGAAAACCCTACCAGGTGTCTCAAGCAGTGTCAAGGACAGACCTAGAGAGAGAGGCAGGCATCTTAGCAGGACCTCCGCACAAAGGCAACTTATGTCCTGACCAGGAATCAAACTGGAGCATACCCAAGGAAAAAGCAACATGGACTCAAGGTCCCATGTAAGTGCTGATATTGTGTGGCTGCATGCCATGCCCTCGGTGCCCCAAGGAGTGTAGCTCTGTGTGGCTACATCTTCTGGGTGGCCCCTTCTTTTTCCATCCGCAGTCCAGACAAACTCTTCTAGTATCAGGACCAGATGCAATGATCAACTACCTTGCACCCTAGGGCCAGCCAATAGATAGAGACCATGATTCTAATCATGATCTTAACTCCCTTAATCCCCCATGTAACTTGTTGCCTAGAAATCATCAGGGAGCTAAGTCTTGGAGCAACAGTCCACCTATGATTCTGGGTTTGAATCATTTTCTTTAAAAAAAGCTTCTACTTTCTTGGCTGCAAACTCCTGTTTACATGTTGTTGGACTTTGATGCACACAAGCAAACCCCTTTAGTTCAGTAACAAGTGTAATTGTATTGTGGTTGATATGATCTGAAATTCTTCACATGGTTTCTCCAGCCCAGCTGTCTTCTTCTCTAGATGTAGTAGCTCTAGGAATCTTTCCAGATACTATAATGGGAAGAAAATTGTGTAACCGTTTATTCTGTTGCCAATTATGATGATTTCTTTTTGACCCTATTATTTTATAACTAATTTTAAATAGTAGTTTAGACAATGAAGTTTTTTTCTTTTTGCATAGTATTTGTAGCTGCAATAAACACTGACTCCAGAACCAAAGCCTCTGCACCAACTGACCTCTTATTTCTGCCCCAGAATTCTCCCTCAGTGTGTAAGAAGTCAGACATTGACTTTAGAACCAACACTTGCTCCAAAAGCTTTTTAAATGAAAAATTACTAAGACCTATAGAATGTGCATGTACCTACTCAATGCATTTGTCAAATTGTGAGTTGAATCAGTTTAGTGGTTTAGAAAAATCAATTTAGTAGGTAAGCTTGAAAAATAGGAAATATCAAACAGAATGCAACACACAAAAAGTTTGTTTCAGTTACAAATTTCATGGTAAGTGATAACGAATGAAAACAAAAGTGCAACAGTGCAGTAATATATAGACCAGGTGTCCGCAGCCCTTGGGCCGCAGACCTGTACTGGTCCAGGCCTGTTAGGGACTGGGCTGCACAGCCAGAGGTGAGCATGAATGGAAAATTGTCTTCGACGAAACCAGTCTCTGGTGCCAAAAAGGTTGGGGAATGCTAATATAGGGATATTGTTTTATTATCATAATAAAGTCACTTGCTTATACCACTTAATGTTTTTCTTCCATCTGCTAATTATACTCATCTTTTTCTTTGTCATTATGTTCTCAACAACCATCAGTAAATCTATTTCTGTAACTAAAATTAAATCTCTCGTGATTTTTCAGGAAGGAATGTTTTTGATATATTATGGGAAATAAAGAGCCCAAATCAAACTGTAGCATTTGTAACTGAGTAAAAGATATAGTCTAGAATGATAAATCAATCAGTGACACAATGATACCTTTAATGTGTTTACTGATTGCATCCAAATGCCATTAATAACCCTAACAGCCATCCACATATAATTTTCGGTTAGGATCACAGTAAACTCTGTGTCATTTACACTATTGAATGGAGATAAATGAGGTCAGTGCTATGTGAACTGCTGTCATAAACAGGAGGAAAAGAAGCTCTAAAAATTGGCAAACATTATCAGCAATGTGACAGTTTCATGGGTTTTTTTTTTGAGACACTATTGTTTGCTTATCAGTGAAACATCCTTGGGGATATATTTCTTGCATGAGCATACAATACTTGACAATATTGATGAAAACTTCCTTATATTATCACTGTGATGCTACTTTTAAAGCTCTTATCATTTCCCAACTTATAGACAAATGTCGATTTGATGATCTAGTCTGTCATGGTTTCTTGCCAAGGCTACAAACATACTGACAGAGAATAACTCCCACTAAAAAGGATTTAAAGTCCTAAAGACCAGTTTCACAGTAGCCAACTACCAGCTTCACCCTATTATCAGCTGTCAATACTTTCAGAGTTGCCATTGAAAGAGCTCTATCTAGGTTCATTCAGAACGAGGTGAAGGAATAGCATCCATGTATTACAGATGAGTTGGCAGGCCCTTATCAATGCTGGTGTAAAGTGTAGAACTAATCTAGTCATAATGAGGCCTTAACAAAGATTACATTGAAAAAATTGTTAAAAGTAATGACATTGAGCTTTCATTTTACAAATTTGGGGAATATTTAGCTTAAGTAAAACAAAAAATCCAATTCAAACAAGAGTAAAAAACATGACTTCCAAAATTATTTTGCTCAATGAAGTGATCTGTGGGGTGACCATTCTGGGAGAATCCCTGGCTCTTATGGCCAATTTAAAATATGGGAATAATTATCCTAGTGCAATAGGCCATTTAGGTATTTGGTTGGGGAAAAGGAAAAAAAAAAACAGAATGTATTTAGGAAAAGGGATTAGATAAGCAAAACCCAAAATACTGCTTCAATATCAGGAAAAACCCAAGGATATCCTCTTTCACTTCATCTATTCAACATTTTACTGGAAGTTCTAGCTAGTATAACAAGGCCAGAAAAAGGAATAAATAGAGTAATGACAGGGAAGAAGTTAAATATTCTTAATTAACAGAAGGCATTTTAAGTGTAGAAAAACTTATGAAATTTATTTTTAAAAAGCTAATAGAACTAACCAGTGAGTTTAGTAGAATTGCAGGACATAAGATGAATATATGAAAAGCACCTTACTGTAAATGAGCAATTAACAATCAAAAAGTACAATTTATTTAAATATTATTTATAATAGCATCAAATAATATTAAATATTTAGGGAGAACTATGACAAAAGGGGTGCAATACTTGTATGCTAAAATGTTCTGTAAAGCATTATTGAGAGAAATCAAAGAAAACTGATATAGTTGAAGGGTTGCATCGTATTAATTGGTTGAAAGTGTCAATATTGTTAAAATGGCAATTCTTCCCAAATAGAACTACAGATTCTACACAGTGTCCATCAAAAACCAAGTAGGGGATTTTGGAATTTTTTAAATAAATATAGATTAAGAATCTGATTTTAAAACCTTTATGATATGGAAAGACTTTGAAATAGCCAAAATAACTGTATGTAAGAATAAATTTGGAAAACTACTTAATTCACATCTTTCTGTAGAGCTGCAATAATTAAGACAAGTGGCACTGACTACACATAGAAAGTTCAAAAGAATTAAATAGAAAGAAAAGCTATATAGTGGGTCTAGAAATAGACTCACAACTGATTTTGACAAAGGCCAAAAGGCAGTTAAATGGAGAAAGGACAGTCATTCAACATGTGATGCTGGAACAATTGGATATTTATATTCAATAAAATGAACTTTATTTCCAAACTCACACTATACAAAAATTAAGTCAAAAAGTATTTTATAAGTTATATTTGATGATTAAAACATGATTTGTTTAAATAACATTTGATGATTAAAACAAAAGTTACAACAGATAGTAGAGATTTCACACCCCTTTTATATGTGGCACTTATTAATGTGGCTGTATAGATGTTTATTTTTGGACCCTACAGAACTGGGTCCATTGTTAATTCATTATAATATCACCATAGTTTCTTTTAGAATTATTAGTACATATTATTATTTAACAAATATTTAGGTGGATGAGTGAAATAAAGAATAAAATGTATATTTACTATTACTGTCTTCCTCTAAATACCTCATATATTAAAATGTTATAAAAAGTATAAAAACAATTTCCTAAGAAACACAGCCTTCTATAATTAAATACCTATTAGTCACATCATTCTTTTTTAATTTTTTAAAATTATTTTTTATTTTAATTTTTCCATCACCATTTATCTATCCCCTTATACCCTTTTCTACCTCCACCCACCCAGCTCCCACTGCAACCACCACACTGTTGTCCATGTTCATGAGTTCTGTCTCTTTTTTTCATTTTTGCTTAATCCCTCCACCTCTGCCAAACCCCACTCCAGAGCTGTCATCTGCTCTCCATCTATGAGTCTGTCTCTGTTTTGCTTGTTAGTTCACTTTGTTCATTAGATTCCACATTTGAGTGAAATCATATGGTATTTGTCTTTCTGTGACTCCTTTATTTCACTTAGCATAATGTTCTCCAAGTCCATTCTTGCTGTCACAAAAGGTAAAATTTCCTCCTTTTTTAAGGCCAAGTAGTATTACATTATTTTAATGTACTACAGCTAATAGGTGCTATGCTATTTTTAAGACAACATTCAACACTATTCCATAGATACATGGCTTTACATTTCTTGGAAACTGCAAAAGTACAAAAAATATATTGAACTAATTACAAAAAAAATCCAATTTTTCAAAATACTGTTATAAGAACCTTCATTTTGGTGTGTAAGAACACTTCTTTCATAACTAAGTTCAATAATACATGCACCATTAAGAATGAATGTGGGTAACGTGACACAGTATACCAGTCCTGTGGACCTTTTTTTAACTTATGTGTTTCTGATGGAAGTCAGTGGCCCAAGTTTCCATTCTCATCTCTGGAGAAGATTGGAAGCATTTTCTGAAAGAACCTTCACAGCATGAAACTGTCAAAAGTTTTTGTCTCATACTTTCCACATCCAAACTAAGCCCCCCACTTCTATTTCTATATCTCTGGTCCCAGCACATTGCGGACTATGAAATGCTGTAGGTATTAATTTCCTAAGAGTCTCTTTGGGATCTTGAGGAATTCCATGTTAGGACTTATTCTAGCCTTCCTTAATGCTGAATGAATTCTAATGGCTGTGTGCAGCAGTAAGTTTACAGAAACACATAAATCTAAATAAAAATGGATTTCATAGTCCCATTCAACTTTAGGTAGTTTTAATCATGATTGTGTTACTATGATAAAAGGAGATGGTTCTGAAATCTGCTTTCTTAATTCAGGCAATATGTAATATCAATGTATGATATTACATATGTTAATGTGATATAAAAGCAATGTTTGTAAGAAATCTCAAGACCATGTTCCCCAGCAAATTGATAAATTTGATAAAAATTAAATATTCCAGCACCAGAAAAAAATACCACAATGCAATTAAAAATTACCTTATTCCTGGAAAGCTATGTATTTTGGTTAACTTATAAAGGGTTCATATATCCACTAAGAAAAAGGTAAACTACCTAAGTGGAAACTGGGTATAGGATAGGAATAAGTATTTTATACAACAACAACAAAAATAAGCTGACAATGAATATGTTAAAAAAGTGCTCCATCTTTAATATAATAAGAAAATTGAAAAGGCATCATTTTCACTAACCCAATTGAGAAATTTAAAAAGTTTGATGATATCCACTGCAGGCAAGGATGTGGTAGAAAGAGTTCACACCACTGGTGAGAATGTAAACTGAAGCACCATTTCTGAAAAATAATTAGGCGATATTTTTGGAAAATTGAAATGGACATCCTTTTTGATACAGAAAAAGACATAACTATACCTCACAGGCATAACTAATACAGTTTTCCAAGATATTATTTAAAAATACATCTTTTGCAAAGCAGAAATAACAAAAATACTGGGAAAAACTAAAGCATCCCACAAGAAGAGCAAAAAACAAAACAAAAAAGCCAACCCTTGCTACCTACTCTTTTAATGCTACTTATGCTTAGAACTTAATTTGTATAATTTTATCAAAATCACAGAAAATATCAGGATACCATGCCTATTTTAAAGATGAAAAACACAAACCAGAAGCTCTTGCACAAGGTTCCACAACTAGGAAGTGGTAGAATTGGGATGGAAACCCTTACAGAATGATTACAGACTGCTTCCTCTTAAGGAACACCATGCAGATAAGAGTAGAAAGTAGTTAACATGTGTGTTAATGTGAAAAAGTCTCCAGCAGAAAAAGGGTATAAAATTAATGAAAGGTATGCTGTCATGTGTGTTAGCCTGGGTATGTGTAATTATATACGGATTTTATTTTTTGAAAAGAATTACAAAAATAATTTAATAATTGCCTAGTCAACTTTGGATTATGTATGTGTGCTTTTTTTGAAGCGTTGATAGTATTATATAGGCAAGAAAAGTATGACTTACTTTACTAACATCTTTGTAGCCTCACATATTAAAAACATATAAATGTTATATTTTAAAGTACAGGTGGCAAACACAAGGCCCGCAGGCCGAATCTGGCCCTCCACCTCGTTTCCACCCAGTGGCAATACCAAGTTCCTTGTCCCTAGTTAAGGAGTGGTTACATTTATATAGTCCTAAAATTGCATTCGGCCCTTCGAAGGCAACATAAAGGCTGATGTGGCCCCCCTTTAAAATGAGTTTGATACCCACGCTTTAAAGTAATAAAAGCAACACTAATAATGATCCAGGAATTAGTAATCTTTAAACTAACAACCATTAAATTTATTTATTCATGTATTAATTATTCATTTATCAAACATGTATTAGAAAAAAAAGTTATCATACTTTCCCAATAAAACTTTATTTACAACAACAAGCATTAGATTATGTCTGGGCTATGGGCTGTAGTTTTCCAATAGATGTCCTTAACTGATACCATATAAGGTATAATTAAAATACATATCAGTATAATTCATCTATGCTGACTGCATACACACACACACACACCCCACACACAGTGAAAGAATAAACTAAGAGATGTGCAGATGTAGTATAATAAGGAACAATGTAAACAATAAAAAAATCATGAAACAATGTAAAAATTAATAATATTAATGATCATATACTTAACTGATTTACTGAAACAATTTACTGAAAGAAAAATTTAGAGGAAAAAACATGATGTAGCTTTTTTCCCAGATTTTGCATAAAGAAAGTAGGGAATCAACTGAAAAGCAAATTACTTGCTGTCCGGAAATAGGCCATTACTATTTTAAGATAGGTAAAAGACATCACATACCGGAACTAGGAGGTGAAATGCTTCACTAAACAATTATACTGAGTCTGTATTTAGAATACTTATTTTAGCTGCTAACTTCAGTACCAGAAATATACAGACTAACCCTGCAAGCTGTCCCTAGGACAGCATTAAAAATAGATCAAATACAGAAGAAACTGATTTTAGTTGATGAAATGATAATTATGCAACTAAGCAATAGTTGTAGGACAATAAAGAAACTTAGACTACAGAGACATCGAATCCATTAATCATTAGATTTAAAAAGAATTTAAATGAAATTGTAACATGTATCTTACAAATCAATTTTTACTAACAAATCCTGAAATTTTGACATAAAACAGAAAAAAATTGAATACATAACAGAAGGGAAATAACTGACAAAAAAGGACAAATATTTGCTGTTCCATTTTCTTTAACATTAATTAGTTTACATAATAATGAGAACCAAGCTATACAATATTATTCCTATGTGATTCAACCCATAACTTGACTTATTTGATTTTTGACACAAAAGGAAAGGAAATTTTAGCAGCTTGGAAATTTTTTTAGTTATAAATAAATGGTATACTTTTTGGATAACCTGATTCTTCCACAGATCATCACACTTGAAGATGAAAAATGATGTGAAATAAGAGATAAGGGGATAGAATTCTGAACAATGCACATTTTATTTCTTTCGAGCACATGCTGTACCCTAGTCTGACATGGTTCACTGCAACCAAATTGGTTTTCTCTTCTTGTATCAATATCCATACCATGGTTCTCTCAGAAGGCATAAACTAGCTTTCTCATTAATCCTGTGAATGTCATCAGTCAGCATATTGTAGCTGATCCATTTTGCTTTCTCATAGGATGTACATTTAGATTTCCAGAACATTATTTGTTACAAGGAATAAGAAATGCTTTAAAATATACTTTTTGCTTTAAGATATATTCCCTCACTTTTTTAAAAACATTTTATTTATTTATCTTTAGAGAGGGAAGGGAGGGAGAAAGAGAGAGAGAGAGAGAAACATCAATTTGTGGTTGCTGGAGGCTGTGGCCTGCAACCCAGGCATGTGCCCCTACTGGGAATCGAACCTGTGATGCTTTGGTTCACAGCCCGCGCTCAATCCACTGAGCTATGCCAGCCAGGGCATATTCCCTCACTTTTTAATAATTGTTTTTTTTCTTTATTTTTATTGTTGACACTACAAATGTCCTCATCTCCCTTATTTCCTTCACCCACCTCCACACATCCATGTCCCTACTTCCCTTTGGCCATCACCACACTGTTGTCTGAGTCTGTGGGTTATGCATATATGTTCCTTGGCTAAGCCCTTCACATTTCTACAGCCAGCCCACCACCTCCACTCCTCTGACAGCTGTCAGTCTATTCCACATATCCATGCTTCTGTGTTTTCTTTGTTAGTTTATTTTATTCATTAGATTCAACAAATGAGATCATATGGTATTTGTCTTTCTCTGACTGGCTTATTTCACTTAGCATATTACCCTCTATAAACCATTTAAAAATACACTTTCTAAAACATTTCAAGATAGCCCTAGCCGGTGCAACTCAGTGGATTGAGCACCAGCCTGTGAACCAAGGGGTTGCCAGTTCGATTCCTAGTTAGGGTGCACGCCTGGGTTGCGGGCCAGGTCCTAGGTGGAGCATGCTCGAGAGGCAACCGCACACTGATGTTAAAAAAAACATTACAAGAAAAATCAATAATGTAGCACCTCACATACAATCAGTGGGAACATAAATTAACATAATGTTTTTGAAAATTAACTTGGCAATAGATGTATAAATTGTTTTTAGAATTGCGATCACTGAAATTCTAAAAATCAAGCAAAGGAATCAATCAATGAGAAACACAACTTCATGCACAAAAATGTTCAATGTAGTGTTATTACTAAGACCAATGTTTATATGTTATTTTTTAATTTTTTAACTTATTTTTAAATCATTATTCTGTGCAGTTATCACAATTTTTCCCTCTATGTTCTCCTCTGCCCACCCTGCCCTCACTCCCATAGTCAATATTTGTAACAAATTAAATGTTTAACATTAATATAAGGTAAAATGTAAGCAATAAATATTTTAAAAACATTGAAGAGTGTGTCTTGACTAATAATATTTGGGCCTATTAAACTGAAAGAAAACAAACATCTTCACATCATACAGTTATTAAGTATACATAAAAAGAAATATACCTATCTATAGCATATACATGCTATAATTTTTAATTATAAAACATTTGGAAATTTTAATAAATAATATGATCTTCAGTGTATAAAAAGTAATAAAAAGGAGAAAAGAATATACAGTGAAATATAGTAATCTTTGCCTTTAAGTAATGACATAATAGAGGATTTGTTCTTTTTTTCTAGTATAATTGTCCTATTGAAAAATGCCCATATAAAGTGACTATTACTTTTATATCATAAAATAAACTTTTTAAAAATATGTTGTATTAAGCAGTAAATAAACCCATTTGTTAATTCAAGTAAAGAACATATGCATTTTAAGTGTTTATGTGAAGGAACATAATTTAATATACAAATGATAGCATTATATATGTCAAATCACCATTTTAGAGATTCTGTCCTGGTAGGAACTTTCTTGGGAGATGTCTGAGAAGCTAGCCAATAAGATGATCCCTATCTTTAAAATTGTTAAATAATAATAGTGAATCATCCCAACTGGGACTTTAACCAACCATTAATGATGCTTGATAGGTTGGTTATAATATCATTAGATGAAATGAAAATATGATTTTACTGGGCTGGCCAAAACTTATCAAGCTAACCATATATTCAGAATAAGTTAATTCTTGACCATGAAAAGATAAATATTTCTTCTGTTCAATATATTACCTGGAAGAAACTAGCTTCCAGGAATGCTTAACAAAACTTCAAATAGCTCAACAGTGACTTTGGAATTCCATAAATTATTTGACCACAAGAAGAAAAGTAGAGAACAATAATACAAAATAACTTTGTTTTAGTAAATTTTAATTTCAATTGTGGTCTATAGAGTCAAAGAAAAAACTAGAAAAAGAATTACAGACCTCTTTATTTAAAAAATAATAATATTATGGCCAAAGAAAATCTGAAAATAAAGACCATGTCAATGAGTTGGTAATGAATTTAGAGTGAAAAGCTCATGTTTTTAGATGACAAAAAATCATGACCATTCAGTTCTTAGAAGGTTTACTTAGTTACATTGATCAAAGAAGGGCCTAAGTTTTTCTGCAGTCTGGAAAACATAAAACCAGCTACGTAGTTTGCTCTAATTTTTAAAAAGACCTAAAGAGAAAGGATGCTTCTTGACTGTCAGAGACTGAATAAGTAAGAGTTCTAACATCTGAGTGGCTAGAATATCAAAATTTGAATACCACAACAATCTTCTACCCACACTAAAATATAGAGCAGCTGCCATGTTATCAAAGTGTGACCAGAGAATTCATAAATCTCTGTAGGAGTCCCATAAAATGGTACTCCATAAAATGTTCTTGTACATAAATAAACTGTTCATCAAGACTTGATATTCTTGTCTTAAAACAGACATCATTGCACATGAAAAACAGCAGAACAAAACTGGACCATAAATGGACAAGCAAAGGACAAATGTGGGGAAAAAAGCAACCAGATTTCAAGGCAGTCATATCATGTTTTTTTTTTTCTTCTCGTAAAAAGTCATGCCTCATCTTCACTGAGACGTATTAAGGGGAGAGTGACAGGTATCAAACTTCTCTTATCAGTGCATATACTGCAAGATCATAAAAACCATGGGATAAAGTATCAAACATAAGTGTTCCTCTTCTGTCTCTCCCCATGCCTTCCCGCACTCTCTTTTATTTTCACATTTTGAATAAAGGGAATGTTTAACTATACTCTTTCTTTTTAGCAGGTAAAGCTTACTTGGCACCATCTTACTCAAAAAAAAAAAACAAAAAAAAAACCCTGAAGAACATGAATAAATTTGAGTATACTTTGAAATAGAAATAAAAATTAACTCAGTGACACCAAATGGCGTTCAGAAATAAACTAAATTCAATATAAAAATCATACCATGTGAAAAATGTGAGGAAATGACTGTTTAATAATGTTCTTGGTTGGGGTGGTGAACACAAAATACATCATTCCACAAAATTTAATTTAAAAAATGTTCTTTGTATAATTGCCTATATATATCAAAGAGAAAATAATTTTTCCTCAAACTACACACAAAAAAATGATCTTCCTCTAAAGTAAAGATGTAACAACAATATGTTGATTTTTTGGAGGTGTCCTATAAAAGTGACCCTCTTATGTGTGAGGGATTTATTTTTTATTTTTATTTTTTTAATTGTTATTCAAGTCCAGTTTTCTTCCTTCCCCCCCCACCCCAGCTCAACCCGCAGCCCTGCCCACCTCCCTCCTGTTTCCATCTTCCCCCGTTATTGTCCATGTGTCCTTTATACTTGTAATTTTTTTAATATAAAAATATTTTTATATCTTTGGGATCAAAGGGGTCTTCTAAAAGAAAGAAACTGAAGTACTTTGGAGTAATAGATATCTAGATTTAAATATATAAAATTTAAATGTTTTAAATGCAAAACACACTGTAAACAAGTAAGAAAGACAAGAATCAATCAAAATACAGTCCTAAAAATAAATGTTATGTTTCTATTATATGATGAGCACCTTATCATTTTTCCAAAGTAATTTAAAAATAAAAATGGACAAAGATATTTATGTAACCTCCTAGAAGAGTAAATACAAATAAGTAACATAAAAAAGATGCAAAATTTCAGAAAATATAAATTAAACAAAGAGTTTCCTTTTCTACTTGTCTGAGCAACATTTAAAAATTGGTGATAGCTAATGCTAGGATTATTATGGGGAAATGAGCACTTTTGTACATTTTTGCTGGATATATAAATTCATAGCCCTTGTTTGAAAATATAACCATTTCTATTAAAATTAAAAATATTCATACACTTTGAATGCATTAAAATTAAAAATATTCATACACTTTAAGAAACTAACACATTAATATCAAACTCTAACATGTAAGTCAAGTGTTGTACAAACAAAGTGTTTTTTATCTTTAGAACAAAAATATAGGGACAATCTGAATGACCAAAAAAAGGAAATAACAACATATTTGGAATATGTATTCTAAGAATACACATATGCAATTATTTAAAGTTATGTAATGTTATGTAAAAATGTTTATAATACATCATTAAGTGAAAAATGCAAATGCACATTTTGAAAATGTAAATCATAAAGAAAACATTGAAATACATTACCTCACTTAAACACGACCACTGTAATATTTTTGCTATATTTCCAATTAGTTTATTTACCTGTCAAGTTCTAAAGTTTATATTATATTAATCTTAAGAGATGCTCAGAGGACACAATCAAAAGTGAAAAAGCAATGCATGTGAAAGACTATAGAGAACCCAGCAATAGACCTACATAGATAGAGTCAATTGATCTTTGACAAAGGAGCAGAAACAATACAATGTAGTGAAGACACTCCCTGCAGCAAATCGTGCTGGAACAACTGGACATTTACATGCACAAAAGTTAATCTAGACAAAGAACTTAAACCCTCCATAAAAATCGACTTAAACTGAATTGTAGATCTATATATAAAACACAAAATTATAAAACTCCTAGAACTTAACACAGGAGGAAACCTAGGTGACCTTGGGTGTACCTTTCTAGATACAACACCAAAGACCCATCCATGAAAGGCAGAATCGATCAGCTGGAATTCATTAAAATGAAAAACAAACAATTGTTTTGTGAAAGACAATGTTCAGAGAACTAGAAGACAAACCACAGACTGGGAGAAGATATTTGCAAAAGACAGATCTGATAAAGGACGCTTATCTAAAGTACATAAGGCATTCTTAAAAGTCATCAATAAGAAAATAAAACAACTCAGTTAAAAAAATGGGCCAAATACCTTAACAGACACCTCACTAAAGAAGAAATACACATATACACAAGAAAAAGCTGTTTCACATCACTTGTCATCAGGGAAATGCAAATTAAAACAACAATGAGATGCTACTACATACCTATCAGAATGATCAAAAACTGATGCCAGCAAAAACTGACAAAGACGTAGAGCCATGAGATCTCTCTTTCATTGCTGGTGGGAAAGCAAGGTGGTACAGCCACTTTGAAAGACAGTTTAGCAGTTTCTTACAAAATTAAACATATTTTTACCATGTGATCCAGCTACTACACTTCTTGATATTTACCCAAAAGAATTGAAAACTTGTCCAAACATTTAAAAAAACACACATAGTTGTTTATAGCAACCTTATTCATTTTCGACAAAACTTGAAAGAAACCAGCATGCTCTTCAGGAGATGAATAAATAAATAAATAGTGGTACATTCAGACATTGGAATATTATTCAACACTGAAAAGAAATGAACTCTAAAGCCTTGAAAACATATGGAGGAACTGTAAATTCATATTACTAAGTGAAAGAAGAAAATCTGGAAAGGCAATATACTGTATGATTCCAACTATATGAAATTCTGGAAAAGGCAAAACTAAGGAGAAAATGAAAAGATCGGTGGTCCATAGGGGTTTCAGGACAGAAATGACTGAATAGGCAGAGCAAAGAGGATTTTTAGGACAGTAAAAATTATATTCTAGTGCTGGATATATGTCACTCACTATTCATGTGACCAAACTCATGGAATGTACAACACCAAGAATGAATCCTAAGGTAAACTATGGACTGTTGGCGATTATGTAGGTCCTACTTGGTAACTAATGTAGCACACAGGTGGGGGATTTGATAATGTGAGAAGGTATGCATTTGTGGGGGCACAGGATATATGGGAAATCTCTACCTTCTCCTTAATATTGCTATGAGCTTAAAACAGCTATAAAATAATGTTTCTGAAGCAAAAGCCACTGTGAAATGGGAGAAAATATTTGCAATCATATATCTGATAAGAGATCAATATTTGGGTTGTGACTAGTGTGGCTCAGTTGGTTGGACATTGTTCTACAAATTGAAATGTTGCCAGCTGATTCTCTGTCCAGACACTTGCCAGTAATGGTCAGGTCCCCAGCTGGGGTGCATGTGAGAGGCAACGGATTGATGTTTCTCTCACTTATCAATGTTTCCCTCCTTTCTTCCTCCCTCCCCACTCCTTTCTCAATAAACAGATGATAGATAGATAGATAGATAGATAGATAGATAGATAGATAGATAGATAAAATCTTTGTAAAAGAGAGATTAGTATTTGGAATATAAAAAGTACTCCTATGACTGAACAACAACAACAACTAATCCAATTAAAAATGGGTAAAGAATTTGAATAGACATTTACCCTAAAAAGATATACAAATGACAAACAAGCACATGAAAAGATGTTCAACATCACTAATCATTAGGGAAACGCACATCAAAACCATGAGATATTATATCACACCAAAGAGAATGGCTATTGTTAAAAATCAGAGAATAGCTGGTGTTGGTAAGGATGTGGAGCCACTGGAATACCATAGCTGGTAGAAATGTAGGATGGTATAATCACCATGGAGAACAGTGTAGTGGTTCCTAAAAAAGTAAAAGTAGAATTACCATGTAGTCCATCAGTTCCACTCTGCTATACCCTCAAAAGAACTGAAAGCAGCATCTTGAAGAGGTCCTTGTTCATAGCATTATTCACAATAGACAAAAGGTGAGAGCGAGCCAAATGCCCATTGATGGGTGAATAAATTTAAAATATATTATATGAATATAACACAATATTATTCAGTCTTGAAAAGGAAGGAAATTGTGACGCATGTTGCAATGTGAGTGAAC
>PVIA01017711.1:0-14887 GCA_004024845.1 Tonatia bakeri
GCTGGGCTCCCCCCACAAGAGGCCCCTGCATGCGCGCCCCTGCACAGCCTGTCCCACTCCCGAGGCAGGGACCATGCCCCATCAGGGTATTGCCCAGAGGCCTCCCTGAGCACCCTGTCTGGGCCGGGTGCTCCCCACCCCGCGCGGCTCTCCCGGGGGTCTGCGTCTCCCTTGCTCGCTCAGTCCTGGGCCCCATCCCACCCCGGCAGCGGGTCCGAGGCAGCGGTGAGAAGTCTCTGTAGACAAGTGTGCAGTGACGGTGCCAGAGTGGACAAGGAGTCCCAGAGCGCGGGGCATCTGTGGCCTCGAGGTCCCTTGTGTTTTCCGTCTACAGAGGCCGGTCCAGCTGGCGCCCGGAGTGACAGCAGGGCTTCCAGTCCCCTCAAATGTCCCCAAGATGCCGTTTCTCCCGTGACCTTCCAGGACACGAAATAACTTCCCGATCGTTGCTGCAGGCGTGTTTGAAGACGTGAACCAAGAGGAAGAGCCGGCTCTCCACATGTGGAGATCTGCTTTATGGGGGCAGGGCGGCTGGCTCTGGCACCAAATCCTCGGGGCCTTGTGGCAGCCCAGCCCCAGTGACATGCACCTTCTGTGCTGTGCTCTGAGCCCCTGCGACCGGAACACTGCACTTCCTGGAGACCGAGTCAGCTGCACGGCGGTCCCCTCCCAGCGCCGCCCGCAGGGGCACCCCGCCCAGACCCCATCCTCCTGGGCCAACGGGGCAGGCGGCAGGCACCAACTCCCCTGCACTGACAGCCGGCCAGGTATGCTGTGGCCTTCCTGCCTCATCCCACGCTGGACACGGCCTTTCTGAAGGGGAACCGGCAAAGCTCAGCTCCCAGGAGAAGTGAACCGGCCTCTGACTCCCTGGTCACTCTCATTCAGGAGAGTGCTTGTGACTGGCAAACGTGTCCCACGCAGCCGGGCTCGGAGCCCCAAGGCCCCTGCAGGCCTGCAGGTATGGCCGCTGCGCTGGGCAAGGTCCAGGTAGCAGGACTGTGGGCGAGTCTTCGGCTGCCAGAGGACCCTGGTGACCGCTCCTGTCCCGGCAGCAGAGGCACAGGTGCCGGGAGCCGCCTGGCGGTGCAAGTGCCTCCTCCGTGGAGGCTTCATTTCTGTGTGGCTTCCTCGGGGCCAAGAGCACGCGGGACAGGCCGTGAGGGCCCCGTGGGCCGCCCTCCCCGGAACACACGCCCGCCAGCACGGCCGGTTCCCAGGCCTGTGACCCAGGGGCAGACGGTCTCCAAGGGCGACACTGGATGTGGTCTCCTGGCCACTCCGCCTCGACACTAGGCCACAAGCTGGACGGGGGCGCCTCACCCCACCTGTCGTGTGCGGAGCCCTGAACCCACAAAGCAGCCTCCCCTCAGCTTCTAAACCTGCACAAAACACAGAGCCAGTGCCTTCTGGACCCAGCCCGGCTGCCCGGGTTGACAACCCCAAGCCTCCCCCGACTCCCTGCCTGACACTCTGTCTCTTGGTCCCTCCAGGTCCAAGGGCGCCCCAACTGCTGTGTTCTGAGGACTGGAAACGACTCAGTGAGTCCCTCACCTGCCCCCCAAACCCCCGCCACATGGTCCCATGGGCTCCCCAGCTGTCAGCACCCGGCAGGAGGTAGGGTGTCTGGGAGCCGGACAGGGCTCCCTCCAGACACGCCTCTGTGACCCCTCCATGGGTCATCAACCACTGCCCGAAAGAGCGGCAATACTTGTGTGGCGACAGAGTCACGATTTAAGTGAAGACAGGAACTTGAAGGGAAACTGAGACGAGGTCCCCCGGTAAGTGGCCCGGTGACGGGAAGTCAGTCCTCGGACACGAAGAGGGCCCTGAGACGTCCTGAACCAAGGACCTTGGTGGAGGGGGGAGGCAGAGACTAAAGGGGCGGACCAGCAACTGTGGGCCAGCCCAGGAGAAGGTGGGCTCACATGCCTGCGTGCACGTAGGGCCTGGCCGCTCCTGAGTGCTGCCGCACGGTTATCTAAAACGGGGCCGGGCCGGGCGCCTTAGGGCCCCAGGGTTCTGGCCCACACAGGGCTCTAGGGACATGCCGCCCCTCCCCCTCGTCCACAGCTCCTGTGAACCCTCTCAGACTGGCTCCCACCCGCCTCCCTGCCTGATGTGCCAGGTGGACCAGCTTTCCCACCTGGTCCTGCTGCGGGAATGCGGGCCCAGCCCTGAGACCCTCTCTTTCTGGTTGGTAGAGGGAACACTGCCCCACAAACACCTGCTTTGAAAACACTTTCAGCCGGAAGTCAGCAAGCCTGTGTCCCAGGCGCCGTGAGGCCCAGGGCTCGGGCTGGCGGCCGGGCCCCACCTGCGGGAATGATGCCGATGCGCAGCCGGCTGGGCACCAGCGCCGCCCGGGGCTCGTTCTGGTCCACGCCGGCACTCCGCTGCGTGCTGCCGATCAGCCCGTGCAGGACCTCGCTGAACATGCCGTCCCCGCCGACGCAGACGATCCTGCGGGAGCAACACGGGTGCGTGAGGGTCCCCGCCCTGCCGTCCCCATAGCCCCTCCTTCCGTAGCTGCTCACGGCGCTTCTGCGAGGGGCAGCTTGTCCCTGAGTGCAGGACAGGCAGAAAGCGGGTCCCGAAGTACAGCCGATGCAGCGGCTGCGTCCGGATGCTCGGCCCCGCCCTCAACGCAGCCCGCCCGCTGGAGCTGTCCGATCTTTCCGACCCTGTGTCAGTGCCAGCCCCGGTGACACCATTCTGCTGCCGTCACAACCACCGGGAGGCTGAGGCTCCCAAAGACCACCAAGGGCAGGAGAGGACCCAGCCCCAGGCCCTGCTGTGCCCCTCCTTGCAGAGAGTGACCGCCTCCTTGGCCCCCAAGCCTGTGCTTCCCTTCAGGCCTTGCCTTGAGAACATAACCAGACAACTCAAAACCAAAACAGGCCCCTTGGCCCGGCTGAGGTCTCCACGGGGGGCCCACCCCCAGCAAGCCCTCTGGGGACGGGGCCTCTATGGCCGGTGACAGCAGCTCCTACTCTTGCTGGCCCCTGCCCCACACCACCCCCGGCCCCACCTCAGAAGCTTCTCCCTGTTTCCGCCAGGCACCTGCACTGGCTCCCCAGCCCCTCCTGGGAAGGGTGACCGCCGTCTGCTGTGTGACCCCTGGATCTGCTTCACAGAGCTCCTCCTCCGGGGTCTCTGCACACTCCTGACATCCCCAGGGCACGGGCACCCACGTGGGAACCCCAGCTTTGGGACTCCCAAGCCTCCCAGAAGTGCTGACCCAGGGGCGCAGGGATGCCCGTGAGGCAGAGCCCCAGTGCAGAGCCAGCACGGCCGCCCGCCAGCATGGTGGGGAAGCGCAGACCAGGACTGGATCCCAGCCGCCCCTCCCCCAGCTGCCCCTCCCCCGTCTCAGCCTGCAGCCTGGGGGACACAGGACCCCACTTGGGCGGCACCGTAGTCTTAGAAAACTGCTTCAGCTCCTCTCCCAGTGTGACACCACCCCGGCACGTGGGTCAGGCCCCCCTGCGTGTCTGCTTTGAGAATCGGGCGCTGGGACCGCCCGACTCCCCTCACCCAACCCCCAACATCCTGAAGACCGTTGCCTCTGCGTGTGCCCTCTGCCACCGTCCCGCCAGCTCCTGCCCCCTGGCCCACAACCTGGAACCTCCCTCGGGCCCTGGGGGTCCAACCCCGCCTCCCTGCTATTCGCCACGTGTGGCTTTCAGAAGTGTGTTCCAAAACACAGGCCTGATGCTGGAGCGCCTCTGTGCGAGAGCTTTCTGCGGGCCCCGCCGCCTTCCCCGCACTGTCTCGTGCGCCAGGCTGCAGCAGCCGGTCTCCGAGGGGCGGACGTGCCCATGGGGCCGGGCAACACCAACACGAAGCCGCCTGGGGGGCACACCACCAGCATAACACCCCTTCTGGGTCACTGCGGCCAGAAACACCCAACCAGGGCCTGGCCAGGAGGGAACACCCCATGGACCCGGACGGAGACACACGCTGCAAATGATGGGCCTGCACTCAGCCACCCCGGCCGAGGCAACGCTCCGCGTCTGAGGACTAGAGAGGACCCCAGCTTCCTTTGGCTGGAAATGAACAACGGGGGGCGTCTGCATGAGGACGCAGACAGGGAACTGTTCGGGCCAGAGCTTCCTGGGTTGGGCCAGCTGTCGGGTTCTGTGAGAGACGCCCTTGCTCTCAGGAACAGACGCTGGAGCCCCAGGGGCCACGGGAGGTCTCGCCTGAGGTGCACTCACATCGCCCCACGTGGGCAGCAAGGCCAGAGCGAAACACGAGTCTGGTAGACAGTGGTCTCTGCCTCGTCCCCTTTTCCGCCAGAGGCAGGCTCACTTCACGGTCGGGGGTGGGGAAACGTCAGGCAAGGCACGAACAGAACCCGGACGGGCGGGTCGGACCCAGGGAGGACGCACGGCCCGCGGGCCAGGCACTCAGAGGGGCGGCTACTCACCCGTCGTACTTGTCCAGGTCCATCTCGTACAAGGTCTCCTTTGCGTGATTGGCGCGCTCTGTGACTGGGGGAGAGACGGCATGGCGTCCTGCAGCAGACCCTCGGGCCTGAGGCCACCCCCGCCACCAGAGGCCCCACGGGTCCTTCAGGGGGTCTTCCCGTGAGAGGCCCCTGCTCAGACGGGCCTGAACCCCCCCAGAGAAAGAAGCTGCACCCGCCCGTGGGATGGGCCCCTCGCTCAGAGAGACGTCCTATGGGGCCAGACGGCACGTCCCGGCATTTGGTGACTGACAAATAACGCCTTTCTGGAGAGCCATCACTCTTCTGTTTCAGTTTTCCCGTATTGTCCAAGTTACTTTGAAAACGTTAGAATACACTACAATGTAGGAAACATGACATTAGTGCAGAGCCTCTACGCCCACGTGAGAAACACGGCCTCTGCTGGGACGCTGGTACCGCAGCACGACTCTGCCCCCGGCCTCCCCGGCGACACCTCACTTCCTGCCGTTAACAACTCTCCGGGAAGACCGCCTGCAGGACCACATGCCGCCCCTTCAGGCTCACCACAACCTCATCTCCCCGTGTCCTGTCTGGGGACACTCAAGTTGGGTCCCGTGCTTTGCTACCATGAAAGGTGGCAAGGGACCCCTGACTGTTTCTCTGGGGAAGTCTTAGAAAGCAGCATCACTGGGCGGAAAGCCCCGTGTTTGAGGCCCGAAGGGCCCAAGTGGCCCACTGCCAACTGCCCTCGAGTGAGTTCACATGAGACCCTCCCTCCAAGGGCCGCCCCCCGGTGTTTTCTCGGCACCGACAACACACTCTGAAAACACGGAGCCACCAATGTGGTGTCACATCACGTTTCTTACAGTGTCACTTGTCGGCAAAGTCGTTTCTAAAACGTTAATCGCTTTTCTCTTTCCTGCAAGACTTTTCTGTCTGTGGACTTTTGTCCTTTCACCTTCACGGTGCCCTCCCTCAGTGCTCTGGATGCTAGGACTCGGCTAGAAAAGTTTTTTACTTGTATTCTTTTCTCTCTGGTTTATAAAAAAACACCACACATTCTGTTTTGTCTAAAATAACCTCGGAGCCTACAGATCTCGAGCGGTCGTTTCGGAATCACTCTCCGATCCGCGCGTCCGTGCCCGGCTGGGCGTCAGCCTTACCGATGACCTCGGCGGTGATGGCGGCCAGCGCGAACAGGGGCGCCACCTTCCTCTCGTAGATCCGCTTGCCTCGGCCCTTCCCTCCGAAGGGGTTGATGAACACCAGCAGGTGCTTCGGTCTGCAGGCTGCAAAACAGCAACGCGCGGCGGTCACGCTGAGTGTGACCAAGGAGCGTGTCGAGGCCCCGCGCTGCTGGAAACCACACCCCTGGGCTTTGGATTCCTGCTGAGGTCATCTGAGAGAAGCGTCCGTGAGTGCTGGCCGGGCAGCTCGGCGGCCAGAGCATCGTCCCCACGCTCCAAGGTTGCGGGTTCGATACAGGAAGCAACCAATGAAAGCACGAGTAAGTGGAATAAATCCATGTTTCTCTCCCCCACCACCACCACTCTCCTCTCTCCCTAAAAACGTCAATGTTAAGAAAAAGTACGTTTCAGTGCATGGACATGACCAAACCACAGAGTTTTAAGAAAGATACACGGGACTATGTGAAAACCAAGACGGCCCACCATCCAAGGAGCGGGCAGAAGACGGCGCTGGCGCCAGCCCTGCCGGGGGAGGCGGCACTGTAACCCACACACCCAGCGACAGCGTCGGGCCTGCGGTGTGTGGGGATGTCTGCACGTCATCAGGAGAAGACGACCCAACAGACACATGGACAGAAGTTGCTGTGCAGATGCCCCGAAGGCTTCCGGGAGGCCGGTGAACAGGGGTGCATTTCTTGACTTCAGGGGCTGACAGGGAAGCACAAATGACAGCTGTAATCAACCTAACACCCCCCCCCAAAGGCTCAGGTTTGAAGGGTGTGGCGAAGTCATGGGGCAGCCAGGATCCCAGTGTTCATGGGTGGGAGTGTCACTGCAGCCCTGTCACCTTGGGACAGGCTGGCCGTGTCTCCAAGGTTGGACACATATACCCTGTGAGGCCAGCGACCCCAACCCCAGGTAGGCACCCAAGTGTGAGCTTGTCTGGCCAAGCACACACGCTGGGACGCTTGTGGCGGCACTGTGGGCACTGCCGGGCTCCTGATGACCGTCCTCAGTGAGGGGAGGAATGGTCACACATTCACGCTGCGGCCACCTCCGCCCCACACTGCGGCCCTGCTGGGCTTCTCCAGCCAGAGCCCACCCTGCGGGCACCGCATCCACCGGCCTCTGGTCAGAAGATGGGTGAGGGGCACAATGTCACATAGCCTCCATCTTGGCCACAGACCGGCTGTGAGAGGCAGGAAGCAGAGGTCACACAGCACACATACGTGGGTGCACCACACACACGCTCACAGGTGCAGGCACATGTGTACACACCCACACAACACACGTGCACACATTTGTACACGCGCATGCACATGCATGCGCGTGCGTGCATACATGTCCCCCACACTCACATGTGCACACACCACAGAATGCACGTGCACGTGCAGTCACACGCGTGTTTGTGCATGCACTCACACACACAAGCGTGCAGGCACAGGTTCCACAGCCGCTTTAAATACCACGCGGGCCGCACGTACTCAGATTGTCCAGTTGCTCCCGCAGGGTCTGCAGCCACAGGTGACACAGCTGCTCGTCAGCACCGCAGAAAGTCACCTGCGCACACTTCCAGCGGTGGCGCCGGGCTCTCTTCACACAGTGCACTGCGAAAAGACCAGCGTCAGCTCCCCGCAGACCAGGTCCGCCCCCCGCACCCCGCCGCCCCCCATCGGCAGGGTGGGGCCACGCCCCCGCAGGCTCCGCCCCCCGGAGGAGGCGGAGCTCGTCCCCGCCGACTAGGCGGGACTCCCCAGGCTCGCTGGGAAAAGCCCGACTGCGCAGCCCTTTCAGTCCACGCGAGAAAATAAAGAAAACGCGACCAAAACCTAAACACCGGTTAAAATCACACCGTGGAAAACGACGCAGGGAAGTCTGCACGAAGATAATCCAAGGAGGCACCGAGTTTGTTAAAGTGGAAAAAGCCCGTTTCGGGGAACCCGCCCGGGGTTAAGGAGGACGATGTGTGGGCGGCGCCCCGCGGGCCCCGCTACCTGTGAATGCGAAAGGCGTTTCCATTTTCTGCCACTTCCCGCCGCCGCCGTAGTGCTTCCCGTGGCGGTCCGTCTCCTCCACGGTGATGATCTCGGCCACGGGCACGGAGCAGGCGCCTGCAACGACAGCGCGCGTCGAGTGTCGGACCGACTCCTGCGATGCACTGAACGCAGGGGCCCGGGGCCAGGATCCCGGGAGCCGTCGGCTCCCCTAGTCCTGAGAAGCCCGAAAGTCGAACGCTGAGTCATGTGTCATTCTTCAGTTCAGAGTCTAGCTCCAGGGCAGCTCGGTGTCACCAGGAGATGGGGTGTCGTGGCCCAGAGAATGCCCAAACCCAGAACGGAACTTTTTAAACGAGCGGCGCAGCCCTTCGGGCGCTGACGCCAGGCCAGCTGCTGCGCTCGCTGGGGGAGCGCTGGTGGGGACAGCGCTGGTGGGGACACCGTGTCAGAAGCCCAGGCGGGCCGAGGCACACAGCAGCACCCAGAACCGGACAACCGGAACGGGGCCACACGGAGGTGGGGCCGGGGGCGGCCAGGGGCTTGGGAAAGTCGGGGACGGGTCCCATCGGAGGCAGCGGGAGACCCAGCTGGACGCCGGGGCGGGGCCTGGGCATTCTCCACTCTGGGAAAGCCAGGAAGAGGCCGCCCACGGGCTGTCCAGACACGCGTGGGGCGGCTGTGATTATAGGACTGCCGGCGCCGCAGGTACAGCGGGGCGAACACTCAGCCGTGGGACGACAGCCTGTGACCCACCCCGCGGGCCTGGAAGAGCTCGCCCACCCAGGAGAGCACAGGGCTCCGCAGCCTCATGGACTGACGGGGAGGCCCCAGGGGCAAAGCCCTCCAGCGAGGACCTGAGGAGGTCAGCAGCAGCTCGCTGGACAGGACACACTGAGGACGGAATGACATCGCCCTGCACTGGGCAACAGCTCGTGGTGGCCTGGGAGGCCCTGGCCGCCTGCGCCTGCGCACACAGGACTCGCAACCAGGGACCGGCACCCGCACCTGCGCACACACGACAGGTAAACAGGGACCGCCTTCTGCGCCTGCGCACACACGACATGTAAACAGGGACTGCACCGCAGTGAGCTCGGGAAAGACGCGGGGGGAAGGCCTCGCGGGGAGCCAGCCACGCAAACTCAGGTGGGGCACTTCCGTTCTCTACCTGAGACTGGCAGTTGCTTGCGTTTTGCATCATCTTGTACCGCGTGTGAAGTTAGATGAAAGGTTAAAGGTCTGTGTTAAAGGCACGCGAGTTGAGAGGTTTTGGCGCCACCTTGGAGGTTACCCCCCACACCAGATGGCGGCTGGCGGACGGCCACATCGGTGCCAGCAGCGTGCCCACCTGGCCGCCTGCTGTGCCCTGACCCGACGGGTGCCCCCCGGCCCCGCTGACCCCCTGCCCCGGTTCACCAGCTGCTGCCCTGGGGGTGCAAGCGCACGTGATCTCTCGCTCCGCGTTACTGCGCTCCTGGGCTGATTGCCCCTGTCTGGAGGGCGCGCTGGCCAAGGCTCTAGGGAGTTGGCCTTCTCTTTTTAAAGTAACAACCTGATACTGTCTTTACGCAGAACTCCCGGATGCCCCCCTAGAACAGGGCTGCTCGCCCGGCACCACGGTGCCTCTGCTCGGCGCCAGCCAATGTCTCCTGGGGGCAACGTCGCCAGAGTGAGGGCCATACCTTGTGGGGTTCATGTGCTTAGCAACACTTCTCCAAACAGAATATCCAGAGGCAGACGGTCCTGAGGCCCAGGGAGAGGTGTGTTTACTCCGACACTCTCCTGCGTCTCAGACCCCCAGGGGGCACCGGCCCAGCCACGGGGACATCCCATGAGGGCCTCACATCAACCTCCTAAATCTAAGCCTATCTTCCCGGCTTCGGGGCTCCGGAAACTACCCGCCCTGAACCCATCTGGGCAGGCTGCTCTGTGCCCGGCATACTTGCTCAGCAACCGCGGAGCCCTCTGATGCTCTCCCGGCCCCACCCCTGGGTCCGCCCCCACCGAAAGCCTGAATACACAAATATGGACCCTGCTTGCTCTGCCCAGCTCTTCCGTGGCCGTGGCTCCTCCCCCTGCTGCTCCTCCTGCAGGTCTGCGGCCAGGTATGTGCCCAGCTCCCTGCCCTGCCCAGGTGCGCTTCTTGCCAGTCCCCTTGGACAGGGCTCTTCCTGTGAACGTGTGGTCCTGGAGGGCGGGGCACAGCTGTTGCTGCTCCGTGTCCCTAGTGTGTGGGCTCAGGGAATGTGCGGGATGTGGACCCTGCACCTGCAGAGCCAGCTCCAGGACCAACACACGGCCACACAGGACACCCGTCTCTGCTCAGCACTCATGCCGCCTCACCTCTCCTCACACCTCAGTCCACCATCCGGTGCCTGCACTCTGGTGTCGGGACCAGAGGGCACTCTGGTGTCGGGACCAGAGGGCGCAGAGAGCTGTGGGGCCTGGGCCGAGCCAGGGGACAGAGGAGGGCAGGGGGCCGGGCTGAGTCCTGTTCTTCTCCCTCTGCCTGGTAAGAAAGGCCTGTGGCGGGTGTGGAAATGAACCCCACATCCACGTCCAGGATGCCCCCCCTAGGACCGTCTCTGAAATGAGGATGACACTGGGCCCGCTCACCAGTCATGGTGAGGACTCTGGGTGCAGGGAGAGATATACACAGCACTGGGACTGAAGCCCCTGCGGGGGGTGGGGGGGCAGGGTCACAGGTGCCCGTCCCTCCCACTGACCACGAAGAAGAGGTCCGAACAAGATGAAAGAGGCCTCTAAAAACAAAGAGCAGCAGGCCGCTGGCCAGGGAAGCCACCAGAAGAATGAGCAAGTGCAGGGCAGGAGCCTCCGCTGCCAGCTCTGACCCCAGGGCAGCCCGAGGTCAGGAGCAGCACGCTGGACGCGGAAGGGAAAGCCCACCGCTCCGGCTGGAGGAGCCCGAGTGTGGTGGGAGCCTGGACTGCCTCCCCCACGTGGCAACGATGAGCCCATCTTCCCTGATGGAGCCCCGTGTCAGCGAACATCAGCGGACAGGTTGAATAAGGTCCAAAGTTTTGCAACAATACAAGCACGTCCAGGTGTCGAATGGAACTTCACTACCACGCCCAGAACCAGGAAGCATTCAAAATGAATGAAAAAAGTCAGGTATGGCTCAGTGGATTAAGTGCCGGCCTGCGAACCACAGGGTCACCGGTTCAATTCCCAGTCAGGGCACAGGCCTGGGTTGCGGGCCAGGTCCCCAGTAGGGGGCGCACGAGAGGCAACCACACACTGATGTTTCTCTCCTTCTCTTTTTCCCTTCTCTCTCTAAAAATAAAATAAACAAATAAAATCTTTTATTTAAAAAAAAAAGATGGTCACGAGATGTCAGCACGAGGACAGCAGAGACATTGGCGTCACCTGACAAAGAGGTCGGAGCGTCCACGGTGGCTGTGCTTCGTGAGAATCACACACTCGCACCAGAGCCGTGTGAAGGCTCAGCAGAGAAGCAGCAGACACAAGGAACCAAGTGGAAGTTTTAGAACTGAAAAACACAGTACCCAAAATAGAAGACAGATGGGCGGACTCTGCGGCGGAATGAAGGGGCAGAGCAGAGAATCAGTGAGCCGGAAGACTGAACAATAGAAGCCACTTGGTCTGAATAATTGGGATAAACAGATTGGAAGCAGTTAGCAGGGCTTCAGGGAGCTGTGGGACGATGACAAACGACCACCTCTCTTGTCACTGGACGCCCAGAGGAGAGAAGAGGGGCTGAAACGTACTAAAAAAATGGCCAAAAACTTCCCAAATTTGTCGAGACATAACCTCAAACATGACAAACCCAAATAAATCCAAATTGAGACGCATCATAGTCAATCTTCTGAAAATCAAACACAAAGAAAAAACTCTTTAAGTCAGTGGGAGGCAGAAACAGCTCATTACCTAGAGAGGAAAAGAATTAAGGGGGCGGTGGGCTCCTCATCGGAAGCTGTGGAAGCCAGAAGGAAGCGGCACAGTATTTCCCCAGTGCCGTCAGCTCAGCACCTCACGCCCGGGGAGGACGTCCTTCCCGGACGGCGGAGAAACCTCGGCCTTCTCGGGTGAGGGAAGGACCTGCTGTGAAAGAACAGTTAGGGGCAGTGGGACCAGGACTTTTCCCTGGGAAAGAGGGAGAAAGAACGTGGTGAGCAGAACTCGGGGAATCACAATGGGGTTTCTTTCCCTCCTGACTTGTCTAGGTTACACGTGAGGGTTGAAGATGAGGTTATCACACAAGTGTGCGACCCTTGCAGGGGAGGAAACAGGCCACCACATCACGAAACGGGGGGAGCACCCCGCTCACACAGGCACGGCGACTGCTCTGGGGGGCCCGGGCGGGTCAGGGGTGTGGAAGCCACCCAGGGGCTACCCACGGAGAGGCACAACGGCCAATGAAGACACACAGATAAGTCCAAGTGGAATTCTACAAAAGTTTTAAGTAGTCCACAGGAAGGCAGGAAGAAGGAAAAGGAGAAATGGAAAACAGAAGAAAAGAAAACAAAAAATATGATGGCAGATCGAAATTCACAGTGAAACGACAGGGCCTGGCCAAGCTCTCGAGGACCGTGGCTCCACTCTGTGCGGTCTGAGGACAGTCCCTCGGAAGCGAGTGATGCCGACTAGCGGGAAGCAGGGGTGCAGGAGAGGGGACACGCAGCTTCGGGGAGCAGAAAGCAGGCGCGGCTGTGCCGGCAGGTGCAGTCAACTTCGGGCAGAGACAGCGGGGGACGGATAGGGGACAGTGCACAGGGGAGGGGTCCGTCAGTCTGATGGGAAGGCACAGGGACCCTGACGTGCGTGCGCCCCGCAGCAGAGCAGGGAGACGTGTGACGCCAAAGCGGACCGACCCACAAGGCCAAACAGAGGAGGGCGCCGTCGTGGGGGAGACCGCAGCACACACCCCTGGCCGCCCCAACAGCGCAGCTGGCGGGCCGGGTGGACGGAAGGTCCGCGCGCCCAGGGAAGGGCGAGCTGGGCACCGCCCTCCGGCATCCCGCCCCTTTCCTGCTAAGCTCCGCCCACGAGAGCAGACCCGTCCTCCCCGGAGCCGACAGCACCGGCGGACACAGACCCCGCCAGCGCCACACGCCCCTCGTGCTCTTGGGTTCTCTTCGAACTTGGGTTGACGCGGGCGGGCCGGCGAGACCGGCTGGCGAGGAAGGGAGCGGCCCGGTTTCGGCGGTCGGTCTGCAGACGTCCGTCCGTCCGTCCGTCCGTCCGCGCTGCTACTCCGAGGAGGCCGCGCTCTGCCCTGTGCTGACCCGCTTTCTGCCGACAGCCAAGTGCACCGCCGGGTCAGAACCCAAATGAGTGTGTTCCCCAAACTGCCGTGGCGGTTTTTCCAGATGACCAGCCCTGTGCGTTTGGAAGGCCACGGTATTTGGGGCTGTCCGGATCAGCTGCTTTTACAACATATCAAACCGCCATTGCTTCTTCGGGAGCACAGCTCTAGAGGAGGGTCAGCAGCCGCGGCCGGGTCCAGCCAGCGGCCTGCTCTCACCAATAAAGTTATTGGCACGCAGCCACACGCCTTCATTCGCGTACTGTCTGCAGCTGCTTTCTGCCGAAACGGCAGAGCCAGGGCCGAGAAACTGTGCCCCATGACGCCTAAAACATTCGCTCCCTGGCCCTTTAAGAAACGCTGCTGACCTATTTTAGAATAACAAATGCCAGCTCACCTTGGAATAATCTCAGAACAATAGCAGTTTTGCTGTGGCTGCAAAACCACGTGGTCTGACAGCCACTGAGGCAGGTGCCCGGAGGACCTGCAGGGAGGGCGGCTGTTTCGTCTGACACCTGCCCCAGAGTCCTTGGGCCTCTCCCTGCGGCGGCTCCTCTCGGAGTCTCGCGCTTGCTCACGTGCCTTGCGGCTCAGGGAGACACTTTGTAAATACGACAGCCGTGACCCGCTCACGGAGCTCACTACCAGGCTTGGGCACCCCAGGTGGGGCTGTGGAAGGAGGGGGGTTCCTCCCTCAAAGGTGGAGCCTGGGAAGTGCCCATCCCCCCTGCCCGCCCCCCCACACACACTGCTCCCAGCCCCAACTCGAGAAGAACCCACTCAGAGTCTAAGCCCAGGACGAAACCCAGATATGGTTTCAGCCTGTTCAAGTCCAACTAGCACAGCAGGGCGCTTGAGAGGCCTCTGTCGGGCTTCCTGTTTTCAGGCGGCCCCACTTCCGACCTGGGAGCGGGGAGCGTGCGCTGGCAGCCTGAGCTGGCGCCACAGACCCTGTGCCTGCCAGTTCCTTTCGCTCCCAGACGCCCAGCCGCATGCCCCCGTGGCGACCCGCAGGGCAGCCCCGGGCTGGATGAAGAGCCAGGTCCCTCTACACGTCACACGCCTGCAGAGCAGTGACGTCCCGGCTTCCAGTTTTCCCGTTGAGAGCAGGAGTGATATTAGGGAGAAACGGCGGGGTGGGGGGATTGGCTGAAATATCCTAAGTGGCCACATCCAGCTTGGCCCCCTTCTCTGTCCTTTTAAGAGGGGGGGGTTCTCAATGTCACCCCTCCCCTGCCTATTCCCGGAGCTCCATGGTGGCCATCTGTCTGGCTTCAGGGGTGGGTCCTTCCAGAGTCTGTTTTTGTATGACCTCCACCCCTTCCCCCACCAGGCCACAGTCTGTCCAGGTCTCTGGACACACCTGAGGCGGGGGAGGGGGTGGCAGCAGGGCTGGGCACTGCACTCTGCTAACCGAATCAGTGTCCAGTGGACAGTGGGGGTCTGCCCTCTGCCCTGGAACAGGGAACAATCCACTGGGGGGCCTGATGCCTTTGGGGGTGCAGAGTTACAAGGACACCCAGACAGCTGGCACGGCCGTGTGTCTGCACGGTGTGGGCTATGGGGGAGCAGAGGCAATGAGCCCAGGCTGCCCCCTGGGGGAAGTTGGCCAGACTGGGCCCAGCCTTGGGGCGGGGCAGGGTGGGGTAGGGGGTGCCCACCAGGAAGCCTCATGCGCCTGTACAACAGTGTCATCAGGGTCACAGCAGAGCAGCGGCCGGTCCAGGAGGGAGGGCAGCGGTGTTGGGGTGGGCAGCCTGCCCCCGCAAGCAGACCGAAAAGTGGACACGGCCACCCCACAAAAAGGCAGGACTGGTGACCTGAAGCCACACTAGGAGCCGGCTGAGGGTCTCAAAGCCACAAACCGGCGGTGACTGACCTCCTTCCCAGCTATCCCGCGTGGCCTCTCAGGCCCGGTGCGGTCTGACCTGACCTGAGGTGGTTACAGGCACAGCGGCTGGACTCGGGCCCCCCCAGCCTCCAGGTT
>PVIA01017712.1:0-14870 GCA_004024845.1 Tonatia bakeri
CTGACTGACATGCTCCTTCACCACTGACTGACATGCTCCTTAACCACTGACATGCTCCTTCACCACTGACATGCTCCTTCACCACTGACTGACATGCTCCTTCACCACTGACATGCTCCTTCACCACTGACATGTTCCTTCACCACTGACATGCTCCTTCACCACTGACATGCTCCTTAACAAATGGACCATATTTAATTTTTTCCTATTGGTGTCCATGGTGAAGGAAAGTACTGTGGTCATTAAAATTTGATTCTCCAGTTGATTTTAGAGGTGCTTTCTAACAATATTGATGAAGCAAAGTATTATTTTCTGAATATACCATGGAGTTTTGGTCAAAAATGTGGACTCCAGATAGAGTCAGACTATATTCAAATTTTTATTTACACTATTCTGAAGCTTTAGTCTCTGCACTTCATTATGTTCCTCAAATGAGATAATTCATAGTTTTTCATTAAGTGTTAAATGATTGTATGTAGAACAATGCTTAAAATGTATTTTAAAACAAAATAAATATTTGCTAATATTATAGCAAGTTAACTGATATGTTATTGTCAAATCTGAATATGATTAGCAAATTTCCTTAATTTCCATTATTTGAATTTGATGTGTACTTTATTTTCAGAAAATAACTCATGAATGCAATATAACACATGTGGGGATAGTTTTGGCCTTTAGGATTATGAGCCTGCTGCCCACTCTATTTGAATTCTCCAACACTTACCTCTTAATATTCTAGAAACTTAGGGAGGAAACTCAGAAACTAAATTTAAAAGTTTGTCTTCAAGCTCAAAATTCACACAGACAACCTATTCAAACACTAAAATCAATCCAACATAAAAGAAGAATGCATTGAACATAAAAAGACATGAGGACAGATTGCATGGACTTTAAAGCACTGCTTCTCCAGTGACATGAGCCTGGTGGAGGAGAGAATGGCTCTTGTGCTGCCAATGTGTGAAAAGAGATTTTTTTAAAGCCACATGAACTGCTCTTTATACCACCAATGACCATATAATGACAAGACAGATTGTAAGTGAAATTTTGAGTCAGATCTTTATAGAAGACCAAAAAATGGAAAAGCATTTTGAGCGTTTTTCATAGAAATGAACTAATTCAATGGATTAATTTGGCCCTCAAATGGATTCACTCTTTAGAGCCAATTCTCTCTTCAAAACTTCAATACTAAAGTCAGGGCAGTGGAAAAGTTGAAAACAAAAACTATTTTCAACTATAGAATGGAAAGAAGCTTCAATCTTCTTAGTGATTCCTAAAGCACCAAAGTACGGAAAGTGGTAACAATTCAATGTGCTTGTTTTAAAAATTCGGACAATTGTGCAGTTATAACCGATGAGAACTAAATAAGCTGATCACTGCACATAGGAAATACCTGGACATAATACCAATGTTTAAAGTTCATCCTAATTTTTGGAGCAAGTTATGAACATCATCTTCAAATTAGGTGACTCTTTCCATGTTCAAAACAAACAAAAACCTCTGCTGGAAGAATGCCTGTTTTCAAGGTTCATGTGAGCATTTAGAAGAACCTGTGTTGACGTTTAAGCTGAAATTTGCTTAATGGATTATAAATATCCAATGTCTTTTGGTAGATACTGTTATTTCTTTTTTAAAAGTATTTTTTTAGTAAAGCTTTTAGTGCTTGTTTAACTTGAAAAAAATTTCTGTTTGGCTGGTGCCTTTCCAGATCTAAAAAGAAGCCTATGAATTATTAACTTCAAGACTGTCTTACTCTCGATTAACTTTTCCTAGATCTGAGAAAGAGCTCTTAACTAAAATGCTCTTTCCAAAATTCAAAAAGAGCAAATGCAAAACAGTCCACATAAGACAGGAAAATCACAAATGCAAATACAAACCAGTTAAATTGTGGCTGACCATCAATTACAAGTTTAGAATAGCTTTTGGAAAATTCAAGCTTTCTTTTTAATTAACTGATGTGTTTAGGGAGGCAAATGAAAGCCGAAATGCAGGATTTCAGAATAAAATCAGTTCTGGATAAATTCAGATCTCAGCAGAATTGCATACTCCTGGACCATGCTGCCAGCGGTAGCTGTGTGAGTGTAACAAATGCCAGGTTGCTTTAAACCGACTCAGTGGCAAATCTTAAAGCACTGGGACTTCTCAGTGAGTGTGGTTTCCCCATTACAAATTTTTAATCTAAGAAATGAGATTCAAACTAACTGTCTATAAAAAGTTTTGTATGATTACATATTTTTAAGGATTTATGTATCATTTATGCATTTATGCATTCTGAGGTAGCTGTTACAAAATTCCAGTAATTTTTTTAAAAAAATTACTTTGTACAAACTGTGATTTTCACAGAAAATTCATCTTGATTACAATCAATTTGTTAATTTCTTTCTCTTTTTTTTTGGCTATCAAGAGTATCTGTATATTTGTTCATCTTTTATTGCCCTAGTGTACCATGGAAAATTGAGCGAAAAGACCATAGAAAAGGAATTAATGAGGAATGAAGAAATAATATGATTATTGTCTCCCCAAATACTGCTTATCATGGTAAAGATTTGAAATTTTAAAAAATCCATATTGCTATATTAGAATTAGATATACATGTTTTGGACATATTCATATATTCTTTGCAATAGTATAGGCATAAGCAGTGAACATCTATCATAATAAAAACAATTACCCTATGGTCAGCACACATTCTCAGATTTTAGCCTAACATCACACAACTGATAACATGTCATGTAAATATAAGCTGGCTAGTTATGTGTATGACAATTAGTATTCATCATTTATTCAAGCATCTTTAATTTAACAAGCTCATTCAGAGAAACATATAACAAAATATTAATTACAACAGAATTTTTGGAAAATAAAACACTATTATTAATTGAAATTTTATTTTGACTAAGAACCAGAATCTGTAGTGGTCTACAGTATTTAAAAACTCAGTTATCATTTCCTTTTACATGCCATCATTCATTTTAGATATAATCCAGTCCCAGAGTGGTAACTTGAAGTAATACTAAGCTATAAACTTTCCAAATCCCATTTTCTTTCCCCTCACTTCAGGAACATAACACTGGCCTACAGAGTTTGCAATTGAGACAAAGCTTCTTCACCTATGCAAAGAATTGGAATAGCTTCCTGCAGGCCATGAGGCAAGGTCCACTTAGTGGGCGAAGTCACATGTTCTGGACTAGAAGTCCAAAAACCAAAGGCAAAATTAATGCGCGCAGCTCTGAAAACCAGCATTTTAGAGGAGCTGGAGAGAGGATAAACCTTGCTGCGTTTTGGATAGGTGTGATGTTTAGAAGATGAGTGGGAGAGTGATTAAACTGACCGGGCAATGTCACACAGGTAGCCCTGAGGCTGGCTTTCAGGGGCAGGTGAGCATACATACTTTCTATGGATGACTCCGGAAGGCGTTACATACCATGTTGGCAGTGGGCGGCAAGTCTAGTTCTTTGCCTTTTTTCTATTTTCAACGCTCTTAAAATCTTAATTCTTATGGAAAATGTTTAAACTGTTGAAAATATTTCTAAATAGAGTTATTATTTTCTTGCTGGGGTAAACACAGTATGAAGGCAGACATATAGTAATAATAATAGTTAACATTTCTTGAGTGCTTAGCATGACCCAACCACTGAGCTAAGCACTTTGAGCACTATACCTTCTTGATGAAGTAGTAATGATTTATTTATATTTTACCTGTGATGTGACTAAAGTTCAACAAGGTTAGGGAACATTTCTTGGAAATGAAGAGCCTAAGCTGGTTTTAACACATAGGTAATTACGCCCTCTGCTGGTGGTTGGAAGTTTCCATACCATCTACCTTTGACATGATGCTCGTCGGCATGAACATAGGATGATGTCAGGTGTGGATCAATCATGCACTAGTTTTATCACTGGTTTGCTGACCCTCAGAATAGAATTCTACCAAGAAGGCTTTAAAAATATAAAATGTCACTTAGGACAATGCAGGATTCATATACAGAATCAGTTCCCAGGAAATGATTATCACTGGTGGAGAAGAAATTGTCTTTGGTGGGGCTTGGGGTTGGGGGAATGTATTAAAGTATCTTAGAATTATTATCAGAAAAAAAGTATAGTGAGCTTGGATACTTGGGTAAATAAGAAGAAATAGTGGTCTGGCTCAAGGATGTGGCATTTGCCATTAGGAAAAAAAAAGATAAAAGAGAAATAATAGTAGCCTAAGTAAAACCTCTATAATCATATTTTTGGCAAAATTGAGTAAAAGTAAGAGCTGAATCATGTCAGTATGGCAGTTTTTCCTAGGATATAATTGGAAGACCAACCATCATTCAAATCCTTGAATTTGCATACCCACAGTTTCATTAAGGGCATCAGATTCAAAAAGTAGTCTCTCTGATTTTCTTCTTCAGGGGAAAAGTCTACTGTAAGACTCTACTTATGATCCAGGAGTGGGCAGAGAATCTGATTTTTCAGTATATGTTCCCATCTGCAAGATCAGCTGGAGGAAGTATTTAACACCATCCACAAGGAAGAGCTAAGATTTGTGGTAGGAGACATGGCCTTCTCCTTATCAACTATTCCTCATGTTATTATCATGTCAGCAGAATTTTTTATAGGGATTACAGTGAATGGATTTCTTATCATCACCAGCTGTAATGAACTGATCAAAAGCAGAAAGCAAACACCAATGCAACTCCTTTTAATATGTATAGGGGGGTCTAGATTTGGTCTTCAGATGGTATTAATGGTACAGAGTTTTTTCTCTGTGTTCTTTCCACTCTTTTATCGGGAAAAAATTCATGGTGCAACGCTGATGTTCCTTTGGATGTTTTTTAACTCTGTCAGTCTCTGGTTTGCCACCTGCCTCTCTGTATTTTACTGCTTCAAGTTAATAAGCTTCACCCAGTCCTATTTTCTTTGGCTGAAATTCAGGATGCCTAAGTTAATGCCTTGGCTGCTTCTGGGAAGCCTGCTGGTCTCCATGGGCACTGCAGCCCTGTGCATGGAGGTGGAGTACCCTCGAAACACACAGAATGGTGTCCTCAGGAATGTCACACGAACTGGGTCTAAACTCAAGTTAAAGCACACGAATGAAGTGCTTTTTGTGAACTTGGCACTCATATTTCCTCTAGCCATATTCCTGATGTGCACTTTTCTGTTACTCATTTCCCTCTGCAAGCACGCTCGTCGGATGCAAGACGGATCTCGTGGTTTCAGAGGTGTGAGCACAGAAGTCCACATAAATGCCTTAAGAACAGTGCTAACATTCTTTCTCTTGTTTATTTCTTATTTTGGTGCCTTCATGGCAAATCTGACCTTCACCTTTCCTTACAGAACGCAGCACTTTGTGGTAAAAGACATAATGGCAGCGTATCCCTCTGGACATTCAGTTATAATCATCTTGAGTAATTCTAAATTCCAACAACAATTCAGGAGACTCCTCTGCCTCAAAAAGAATTAATGAAAAGGAGGACCAGTGTAAACATTTTGTTAGTTTCATGGCGTGGAGTCAGTGGGCTTGTGTTTTGCTTTGTTTATTTTAGATGGATTTCATGTGCTCTCTCTGGCGATTACTTGTCCATCTCCCTCTCCCAGGGTGTGCTGATGGGTAGAGTATCTCTTTTTCTAGGGCTTGTGTACTTAAAAATGTTATGGTAGCAGCACATTTTTAAATAACTAGTGCTTGTGTTGGAGTGCCAGAATAAAATACTAAGAATAAAATACTATGGTTTTGTTTGGCTGCCCAGCGTAGTTCTGCTATGTCTCCCAGGTTATTAAGAATCTTTTGTTTTAGATGAGGAAAATCACATTGTTTTCATCTAAGACTTGGAACAATATAATGATTTGGCTATTCGGTTACACATAGCAGTTTTTCAAAGGGAGTCATGAATGTAATTATTGTTAAAATGAAAATTATATGTTGAAAAGGTATGTCAAGGTGATGTACTCAGATATACAGGTTAATGTCTTATTTTGCTTTTGATTTGCCACTAGTTTAGGTTGGTAAATGCTGAAGTGCAAGTGGAACTGTGTATATGCTTGTATATGTAACGGGGTAGGTCAGACTAGAGATTACTGGGGAAAAGGAGAGACCCCCAGGTCCAGGAAAACCAACCCCACCCCCGGCCCCAGCCTAAATCCAGCAAAAAGGCAGGGGGCCTGGAAGGGTGTCACTAGAGCCAGAGCTTAATAGCACACAGCCTTGAGCTATTAGCTTGTGACACAGACCTGTGTCAGTGCCTGTGAGCTGTGAGGACCAGACACGCCACCCAGGGTGACTAGAGACCTCTGCCCATGACTGGAAAAAGGAGCCAAGACAAACATGGCCCTAGGTTAAAAAGCTGGACTCCTACTAGCTTCCTGTGCACGTGGTGTTTTGGGAAGGCCGTTTTTAAAGCAAAGTCGTGGAGAAGCTGCTCCACTGGTTCGGGGTTTTCTTTGCTTTACAGCTTGATGCAGGCTCCCTCCTGACTGTTGGCTCACGGAGCTTGGGCTTGGGACTTTTGGTCGCAGGTGCACTTGGACATGCGCTTGGACACGCAGTTGCTCTAGCCCTTGCTCCCGCACGGATGAGCAGATGCCAGGCTCACCAGGGGCTTAGGCCCGCACTGTTGGAAGCCCACTCCTTGGGACAGTGTCCCATGCTGAGACACGTGCCTCCCTGGGCTCCAGCCTCTGGAATACTATGATCCAGTGCAGGGCGGCACACGGGTCCTGGACCACTACATGGGGACTAAGAACAGCGCACCCCAGATCCTGAAAGAAGAGAGCTGCTTGCTGCAAGAAGATGGCGACTCTGAAACCCACGAGTGCACACCCCAGAGAGGATGGAGATCTGTTTGCATCTCTGCCTTAAGGACAGAGAAGGACATGGGGGACTTCAGGGTGTGGTGTTTTTTGGCTTATAGCTTTTGGGGGAGTAAGAGAAGTTCTGGGTCTTGTGGGAGAGAAGGGCTGAGAGCAGGAGTGCTCTCAGACCCCCAGAATTGGAACCCTGTTAATAAAAACCTGTTTCCTTCAACACAAATCTTTGGGTCATGTGAATTAAGGTTGACAGGCAATCGAACACCAAGCTGCATGGTTACACCTACACACATAATTTAGTGTCTCCCTTTTTTACAAGATGAAGAAATATTTTTCAACCCTGCACAGTGATAAACTCATGCCCAAAGAGAGTTGAGGGAGGTTGCTGATGATGAAGTCTCAGCTGGTAAACCTTCAACTGGTGTCTTAACCATTTAACTGGTGTCTGAATTCCCTCCAGCTGAGAATGTCTCTACAGTATTGCAGAAGCAAATGACTTAAAGATGTAAGGGAGGATTTTGAAATCTGTTGCTAAATTTGAATGCATTCTTCTCTTTAAGGACATTGAATAGTCTTGCTTTGGGGAAGGAAAAATTTTTACAACATCTTACATCTCAGGATATCTGTTTGAGTCTGTGACATCTCACTGGCTCTTAAGAAAACAACAGATGTGTAGTTATTTTAATTGTAAATCAATTGTAATTGAAGTAGATAAGAAGTTGCCAGGATGAAAAAAAAATGAGGTGTGTGCATGTGTGTATGTACATGTATGTGTGATCTTTTATTACTTTACAAAATATTTTCACATACAATTGTTTACTTCATTCTCAGAACACTCTGTAAAGTAGGCAGTGGAATTATCTCAGTTTTACACTTGAAAAAATCTGGTTTGCATAAGGTCACTCACCTACACCTAGTGGTATAATGAGAACTCAAGCCTGACTCTTCTGTCTCTAGTACCAGTATCCTCTCTGTTCGGTTTTCTTTTTTATTATCTTTATAGTAAATTTGGACTCCTAAAGCCATTGCAAAAAATGACATCTCTCCCACGACCTGTGACATCCTGTAACATTTTCCCTGTGTGTCCCTAGGAAGTCCATTGAGAAATACTTCACAAATCTTTGAACTATTTATTATTTGGTGAAATTATTTATTTTCTATTTTATTTCATTTACTATTTGGTATACTAACAGTCGGAAGAAATTTAAACATAGGTACCCCAACTTACATTTTAGTGTCACTTGAATCATATGCCAGAAATTGCTATGTCAGACTCACTAGTTATAGATCGGGGGCAGGGGGTGGGGGGGTATGGGCAGGACAAAACTCTCTGCTGGAAAAAACTGGTATTCACTCTTTTCCATTGTGAGACCAGGGTAATTGTGCAAGTGGAACTTACTCCTTCGATTACAGAACAAACCTATGAGCTTCTCTTATATCACTCTGGGAGAACACCACGACTCCTGGGGTCCCAGGTCCAAGCTGGGGTCCTTTCCATGCTAGCTCCTGAATCACACAGGTAGTCATGGAAGACATTTCATACTGAGGTCTGATATCACTGGGCCACTTACATCCTCTAATATAGTAACTTATTTTTAAATTTAAGAATAATTTAATAGTTACTGTTAAATTGTGAAATAATACATAGTTGATACAGGAAATTTGGAAAATACAGAAATACAGGAAGCGAGCCTAATATAATCACTGGTGAAATTCTCATATGCATTCTTTCAGGATCTGAAATACTGTGTCTGTATATGTCAATACGTGCGCGGGGGGGTGTGATGTATTATGTATGGGGGTCACACTGTGTATATGTACCTTATCCTGCCTTTTCACTTAAATTACATGAGAGAAATTTTGCATTTTAATGGCTTTGTAATACTTCTTTTTATAGATGTAAGTTGGTTCTTAATTATTTCTGTTATTAACTTCTGTATCTCCATTAATAAAAAGAACTGTAGAGTTAAAAAGCGTTTGTTTTATTGAAAAAAAAAAAGAAATGTACGAAAAGAAAACAAAGTAAACCCCTGAAAATAGACATCTCAAATAAAGAAAATAAAGAATCTTTTACTATTATTACTATTTGTACATGACTAACCAAAGTCTTAGGAATTAGTCTTAATTCCTTAAAAGATTTGGGCATGGGGACCTTTCGTGATGATGCTGTGGCCTAGGAGTTCCTGGAAGCGGGCTGTGGAGTAGCAGGCAATCGATGATTTCCTCAGTCTGCCTGAAGAAACACCAATGCCTTAAGGAACTGCAGCAATCAGATAAACAATTTTCTATTCCACAGTTGCTTCACTTTTCATGCATATTATCTCACTGATTTTCAAAACCCTGGTAGAGGATATTATTATCTACATTGAAGATGAGAAAATCTAAACTTGGAAAGACAAAATAATGACTTACTTATCTAGGCCTGAGTTTTACCTTCTAAATCTAAATTCTTTATTTTTTTTCTAAGCGTAATTGTGCACCAAAATCACCTGGGAAATATTTTTAAATTGTAGATTCCCAGGCTTATCCTAGACATGATGTGTACAGGCTCTGCGGATGGAACCCAAGGGTCTGTGTCACAAACCTCCACGGGCAATTCTGATACAGCAAGTTTATGGGCCAGAGTTTTTGGTCTACCACATTACAGCATGTTAATGCCACTAAAAGGAGCCTAAAAAATATATTCATGTCAATATAAATTCTTTGCTAGGAGAAACTTCTAAAAGCATTTAAGAGATTAAAGTTATAAATCACCCTTTTATTTATACTCTTTTTTTGTTGAAAGGAACTGATTCACAATTGGTCGCCTCATGTAACAGGAGACACATGAAATGAGTAAGAAGAAACCCTGTCATGGGAATCCAAACACAGAAGCTGAGACCGGCTGACTCAGAGGCAGCTCTTCAGAGCCCAACAGGCATCGTGCTTAGGACCTTCTCTAGAGCTCAGCCAATGCTGTGAGTCAGGCTCTCTCTGCACATCTACTCCCCTCCCCTCACCACACGCATGTGTTCTTTGCCTTCTGTGTATATCTTTTCTCTATCACATTTGTCTCCTCAGTGCTTCTGCTTATACATAATTGCTGCTTCATTATATATGCAATGTGCTCTGGGCCTTGACTTGAGCTCACGACTTCTCTCTGGCTATCCATTATGCTTTAATTCATATTAGTATCTGTGATTCACTATACTTGTCTCAATTCAAGTTATCCTAGAGTAAATCTGATTATGCTTTGTTGTTTTTATCAGGCCAACTACTAGGATCAACGCTAAGACTAGGTACTACTATCCTCCGCTCAGGGTCCAAGGCTGAACCAACCAAACTGAATCTGGAAGGTGACACCGCTGGTCTTGCCAGGACTGTCCCTGCCCTTTCAGCTGGGCTGTGAGCAGAAAAGTTTCTCTGACAGCATCTTGGGGTGGCAGGGTGATCACCATGGATCTGTATGCTTCTGTAATGCCTTGTTTTTTCAGGACTCAGATGAGGCAAAAAGCTACCTACAGATTCCACGAAGACTTTTCGCTTCACTAAAAGTTTAAAATCCACAAACAGGAGTTTGACTCATCGTCCCTTTATTTTCTAGATAATATTTTTTATCAAAGAAGACTTGTAATTAATGAAGGTAAGGTCTTTTACTGTATAAGACCATATATATACTGTATTCAAAAATAAGTAACTACTGAGAGTTAACTATCTGGTCACACTGAGAGGTGCACATGTTTATACATTTACTGTTATTGGCCATTATGGTCTACTGCAGGTTTTCCAATACCTGGTTTCACAAAAGTATAATAAAATGGGCATTTTTTTTCAAATTGTCTTAAAATCATTCATAGATTTCATTTTTGATTTTCAAATATATAAAGTTTTCTAAGGAATTTCTGTAGCCCTAACAGTACTCCCGAGTTTCTAACACAGTGTGTGTTAAAGCTTCTGTAAAAAAAAAAATTACGTAAAGAAAAAGCAATGATTTGTTACCAGATAAAACAGCCTTGTCCTCTCAACAAGTTTCCAGAAAGCACCACCTTGTTTCCCACTGCCTGTTCTCATTGTTCTGAAATGTAACTCATGTGGTTTTATGAGCCTGAATGCATACAAATAACTGTTACTTTATTATCCTCTCATTTATTTCAAGCTTCAGATCGTTCCTATTTATGTTTGTTATTTTCACCTTGGCAATTGTTCCCTTTCATTAAGGAAATAAAGTGGAAGGTGAACTGCTTAGCTACATTACAGCATCTGCAGATATTACTCCTTCTGTCTAAGGAAAGAAAAATTTTTACTCTTATTTTTATTCTGGCATAATTTTAAACGAATTTTACTTCATTATTAATATATAGGATATTTCAAACTGCAGGTACTGGTTATATGATGCAAGTATTAATACAATGAATTTTAAGCTAACTCATTTGTATACACATATCTTATTCAAGTAACCTTTTCAAAAGTCTGAAATTCTTCAGTACGTGGAACCATAAAAGCCAGAGTGTGGAGGTTTTAATTTCCCACAACATGCTACCTTCCTGACTTTGTGAAAACTGAGTGCCAGATTTCTGCACATCCCACAGATATTCCTATGCGGTCAAATTTTATTAGATGCTCAAAATTTTCTACCTGAGAGTAGATTTTTGGATGGTTCTATATATAACTTGAGTCACTGAACCATGAAATAATATTTTCCTATCAGAAAATTCTGGAAAGGCATTTATGAGAGCATTAAAGAGACTTCCAGTAGTTTTTATACTCTTCACCCATCCAAAACTAACACCTTCCTCTCTTTTTTTTTATTAAGAACTTTGCTATCATCAAGGATGAGAATGGATCTTAGTTGCCCTGATCAATATGCAGAGATATTCTCAAACTTCAGGAATCTTTAATTTCCCATAAGAGGAACTGTTAGGACTGATCAGTTGGTGTTTAGTGCAGTATTCTTATAGGTCTGTATCTTTTCTAGCCAATTATTTGTGATTTTCTTGAAATCTGGGGCTATGTTACATGTTCTTTGGCACCCTGAACAGCTAATGTTAATGAGCCCAACACAGGCAGACACTTGAACATAGGCTTTTGAGAAAGAATCATATGCATCTCTACAGGGAGAGAGAAGTACCAGCATAAAGATAGGTTGATTTCATTTCTAAAACTGTAAGAAGCTGAGTAAGCACAATTCTACTGTGACTGTCTCTTGCTGAGAAAAAAACATGATCAAATTGACCACTGGCGGAACCACTACGCGCAAATTTATCTTTGTGTCTCAGTTCATGAACTGGAATAAAATTATAGGTAATACACCGCCACCCAGTGGCAAACTTTTACTTTAAATAAAATAATGGTTAAAGTAGTCCAAAGACTACAGACATTAGGGATCTTTCTTCAGGAACTTTTACATCCTGTTAAAAAAAAAGGTGAGAAAAAAAGAAGTTAACACTCAGATCGTGGGAAATTTGGGGCCAAATGAGAATAAATAACTAGTCCAAATCAAATAAGCAAATTGTAAAGAAAAAAACAAAATTATTTGTGACATTAGGAGGTAACTGGAAAACTTGAATTTTGCTTGGATACTCAACATCAATGAATTCGTGTTCATTTTTTAGATGGCATAGTGGTGCTGCACTTACGTTTCAAAAATAAAAGCATTCTTATCTTTTAGGAAAAACCTAACATAATTACTGATAAAGTGATGTGCTACATCAAAATACTAGGAATGAAGGGAGATATGCTGGAGGTACATTTGAAGAATTTGATCTGGAATTTTATCATGTTTTAAGCTAGTGATAGTTTCGTGGAGATTCACTACCTGACTCTGAATGAATGTAGCCTATACTTAGACTTGTAATTCAAAACGCAACTGTGACTCTATAACTGCTAAGTAAAGACAAAAGAAATAGGACTGACAATACAAAAATAGCTAGAAAAAAGAATAAATATATCCCAGTAGGAAAATACAGAAACGCAGTTAAGAAAGTGGCCTCTGGGATCAGATCATCCCTGCTCCCTTACTCTCTAGTAATTCTGGACAAGTTATCGAGCCTTTTTCCTTCTTTATAACCTGCAATAGCAATGCTACATTTTATGGTTATTTTAAGTAATGAAGGAGCCAATTATATGCAAAGTGCTTACAACATGGTGTGGAATAACAAGGTATTCAATAAACGTTAACTAATGAGCTAATAAAAATTGCAAAATCCAGAAAGCTTTAGTCCATAATCCTCTTTACTTATTCAGGGCATCTAATCACTTCTATTCATAGTAAAGGAGACTGTTACCTTGGAGATGTCATCAAGTGTCATTGGTTTAGTTAAACGTTTCTCTAGTTACAGTTAGAATTATACAGACTTGGGCTGAATTAATTTTCTTGGAGGGAGCATAATATAAATTGTACTACCACCAGGTGACAGCATTGTTACATATTGGACTTCAACTGAAGACTTTTTTTTAAAACTCGGCCTCACACTTTACTTAGAGTGAAAAACCATAGTTAGAGTTTCCTCCTTTGTAACTTTTAACAATTTCTGGACTTGTAACAGGACCTAGAGTCTCCCCCTAAGAAGAGAACCCCATTTAACTTCGGCTTGATACCCAAAGGAACTCTTTCAAGCAGACATTTGTATTTTATTTGATTCATTTCTGAAAGAGCACAGATTCTCTTTCAGTTCAAACTGGTGCATTTAAACCATCTTAAAAAACCTACTTTCTTTTATATCTTCCTGAAAACAATCAACAGTTACTCAATTTGAGGTTCAGAAAATTATTTTACCTTTGTTTAATATTTTGTAATGTCCCTGAAATAAGTTCAGCTCCAGAGATGTAATATGTAACTTATGTGCATTTAAGATTAAGTTGCCAACTTCTGAATAGATTCCCTTATTTTCACCCTGATTAAAATACCATTCTGACTTACTTACATAAGAATAAAGGAAGTATTGCTCCTCACCAAAAAATGAATTATTTGTACAGTATCTTGAATCTTAGATCACCTTTTTTCAAATTTTCATGTGCAAGTTTTAAGTATTACAACAAAATCCTCAAAGATGCATCTTACCATTGAAACATTTGTTATCTGGAAAAATCATATTCCATATACAGTGAGAAACAGTATTTATTAGTAATAGTACAATCTCTTTATATGTCTAGTGTCAATGTAATTTACCAAATTTTGTGACAATTATAGAGAGAACTTTTGGATTAAAATTTAAATCATGAGGTAGAAGATGGCGGCTTGAGAGGTGGAGTCTTAATCCCCCTCTCCGGTGCGCAGGGGAGAATTTGGCCGATCTGAGGAGAATCAGACTAGGAGACCACGGATATCGCAACATTTATGAAAATAGGGCATCAAAAGTTATCCAGATATTGAATGAATTGACGGTAGGAGGCCAGAAGGGACCCAGCTGGACGCGGAGGTCGTCCGAGAGAGCCGAGCAGACTCTGTCCCCAGTCAGGGGTTGAAAACTTCAGAAACGCAGGAGCTGTGCGCACCCACAGGGAACAGTGAGTACCCAGTCTGCCGGACCAGGAGAGGCCTTGTCGTGGGGGGGGAGTCCTTCCCGTGGGCGCCCGCGCCCCCAAACAGGGGTGCGTGTGGTTTTAGGGTGGACTGAGAACCCACGCCCCAGCCGGGAACAGGGAAAGTCTACCCGAGCTGAGATGATCTGTCCCGGGCGCGCGCCCTGCGGGTTTACTCGCTCGAACGGGGATCTCCGCAGCGGACACAAAGGGAGGTGCGCGACCCTTCCCAGGCCCCAGAGGGTGCGTCTGGAGACCAGACGGTGCTGCCCGAGAACAGGGAGCCCACGAGGGCCCCCTCGTAGTCCCGGCCCAGGCCCGGAAGAGAGGCGGGGCTCCGCTGAGCGTAGAGCCGTGGCGGCGAAGCTGGGGGAGGGGCGCAAAGCCCAGCCACCTCCGCAGCCTGCGCCCTGAGCACAGAAGGAGTCAGCAATCGATTCTGAGAAAAATCGATGCCCAGCCCTGAGTCTGACTGAGTTCTGTCTTAGAAAGGTGAAAGGCAGTCTCACCGCTCGCTCTTCAGCCTGCTTGCGCTGGCAGGAACAGAAACACCGATTTGGCCAGTCAGAAACCAACAAGAGTTT
>PVIA01017713.1:0-14862 GCA_004024845.1 Tonatia bakeri
CCCCAAAAACAAACCCCTCCAAACATCAACAAAACAAAAGGCAACCAGTCAAATGGAAGAATACATTTGCAAAAAATACCTCCATAAGGAGCTTACATTCAAAATATATTAAAAAACACGTACAATTGAGCAACAAAAAGCAAGCAATCCAATTGAAAATGGGCAGGGGACCTAAACAGACACTTTTCCTAAGAAGACAACAGATATGTGAAAAGATGCTCAATTTTACTAGCTGTGAAAGAAACGCAAATCAAAACCACAATGAGCTATCACTTCACACCTGTTAGAATGGTTATTATCAACAGAACAAAAAATCACAATAGTTGGAGAGGTTGTGGAGAAACAGAAGATCAACAAGAAAGTAGAAGACTTGAACAACACTGTAAACCAATTTACCTTAACAGGCATGTATAAGAACAAGAACACTTGAGTCAACAGAAGCAGGAGTGTAAATTGGTATAGTCGCTATAGAAAACAGTATAGATAGTTCTAAAAAAATTAAGAGTAGAGCTACCATATGACCCAGGCTTCTTTCTTTTGAATATCTACCTGAAAATTAGAATACATTTATTTGTAAATATAAGTGCACCCCTATGTTCATTGCAGTATTATTCATGGTGGCCAAGACATGGAAACAACCAAAACATCCTTCAATGGGTGATTAAATAAAGAAGATGTGGTACATATATAAAATGGAATAGTACTTAGCTATAAGAAAAGATGAAATGCTACTATTTATGACAACATGGATGGATCTTTAGAATATCATCCTAAGCAAAATAAGTCAGATGGGAAAAACAAGAACCATATGATTGTACTCATATGTGGGGTATAAAACAGAAATCAACAAATGAATGAACATAACAAAATCCTTATAAACACAGATGACAATATGGTGGTTACCTGGGGGGTGGTGGTGTGGGTGCTGGGGGGAGGTAGGAGAGAGTAAAGGCAGTCAAATATATGCTGATGAAAGGAGGCTTGACTTTGGGTGGTGAACACATAATGTAATACACAGTTGATGTGTTATAGAATTGCACACTTGAAACTATATAATCTTATTAAGTAGTGCCACCCCAATAAATCTAAGAAAAGATTATCAGCCGATTTCTCAGTAAAAACCTTGGAGGATAGAAGTGAATGAAATTATATATTTAAAGTGCTGTAAAAAAACCAAACAAATCCTGTCTACTGAGAATTCTATATCCAGCAAATCTATCCTGCAAAAATAAATAAATAAATAAATAAATAAAATCTCACCACTAGATTTGTCCTATAAGAAATGCTACAGTGAGTCCTTCAGGTTGAAATGAAAGACTGTTAGATAGTAAATTGAAGCCATTTGAAGATATAAAGATCTCTGTCAAAGGTAAATATACAGATATAGAAACCAGTATTGTTATAATTTTGATTTGTAACTCAACTTTTTATTTTCTATAGGTGTTAAGAGACAATTGCATGAAAGTTATGTCTATGTTAATGGGTACACAATATAAAGATGTCATCTGTAATAACAACATAATAAGGAGGAGATTGAGCTGTGTATTAGTGCAGATTTTTTAAAAATTGAAATTAAGTTGGTATCAATTCAAAATAAGTTGTTATAACTTTAGGGTGTTATATATAATTTCTATGATAGCTGCAAAATAATATCTATAGAATGCACACAAAAGGAAGGGGGAAGGGAATAAAAACTGTCATTACTAAAAATCAACTAAATATAAAGAAAAGCAGTAATAAAGGAGATGAGGGACACGAAAACTATAATGTATACAGAAAATGAATAATAAAACTGCAGAAGTAAGTACTTCTCTGAGTAGTTACTTTAAACATAAATGATAAAATTCACTAATCAAAAAGCATATATTGGAAGAATGGATTTTTAAAATGATCCAACTATATTCTATCTACAAGAGATTCATTTTTGATCTAAGAACACAAATAGATTGAAAACAAAAGAATGGAAAAAGAGATTCCATGTAAATGGTAACCAGAAGAGAGCTAGGATGACTATGCTAATATCAGACAAAATGGACTTTCAGTCAATAACTGGTGCAAGACACAAAGAAGGATACTATATTGATAAAAGGGTAAATTCGCCAAGAAGATATAATGACTATATACGTATATGTATTAAATACTAGAGATCCAAAGCATATAAAGAAACTTTGAGAGAATTAAAGGGAGAAATAACTGCTCTACAATAAATAGTTGAAGGCACCAATACCCCACTTCCAGTAATAGAACTGCCAGACATAAGAAAGTAGAAGACTTGACAACACTATACACTAATTGAACCTTATACCCGTGAACCAACTACAGCAGAATACACATTTTTCTCAAGTGCACATGGATCTTTCTCCAGGATAGACCACATATGACTTTTCAAAACAAGACTTAAAAATTTAAAGAGATTGCAATTATTCACAGTATTTTTTCCAGTTAGAGTGGTCTGAAACTAGAAGTGAATAACAGAAGAAAGACTGGAAAATCCTCAAATGTGTAGAAATTAACTACATAGTCTTAAACAACAAATGGATCAAAGAAAAACACCACAGGGGAATTATAAAACACCTCAAGAAAGAATGAAAACAAAAAGACAGTATACCAAAACTTATGCGATACAGCAAAAGCAGTGCTAACATGAAAATCTGTAGCTGTAAATATTTACATTAAAAAAGAAGAAAACCCTGACTGGTGTGGCTTAGTTGGTTGGGCATCGTCCTACAAAACAAAAGGTTGCTGGTTCAATTCCTGTTTCGGGTGCATGCTGGGGTTGTGGGTTCAGTCCCTGGTTGGGGTGTAAGTGAGAGGCAACCAATCAATGTTTCTCTGTCATGTTGATGTTTCTCTCGCGCTCTTTCTGCCTCCCTTCCCCTCTCTCTAAAAATAAATAAAAATTTTTTAAAAGAAGAAAGATCTCAAATCTATAACCTAACTTTACATCTTAAGGAACTAGAAAAGGAAAGCTAGTAGAAGGAAGAAAATATTAGAGATAAGAGTGAAGATAAATAAAAAAGAATATAAAAAGTAAAAAAAATAAAATCAAAAGTTGGTTCTTGGGAAAAGATCGACAAAGTTGACAAACATTTAATGAAATTTACTAAGAAAAAAGAGGACTAAATGTAGGAAAATCAGAAATGAAAATAGGGACATTACCACTAAACTTACAGAAATTAAAAAAAAATATGAGAGTGGAATTCTGGTCAAGATGGTGGCATAAATAAATGTGCTTGTTTCCTCTCATGACCACATCATGATTACATTTGAATTATAGAACAATCCAACTGGAGAACCATCTGATTACTAGCTGAACAGAAGTCCTATAACTAAGGATATAAATAACAAGCCATTTCAAGACTGTCAGAGGTGTGGAGATATGAGATGAACTGGCCCCAAAACCATGTATGACAGTTGAGAATTGAAAAGAATATATTAGCTGCAGAGGTACCCCCTGAGAAATGAGGAGTACCAGCCCCAGACAGGGTTCCCCAGCCTAGAGCACCAGTGCCAGGCCTTGGCCCATCCTGCAGCCTTTCTTAAATTGAATCAGCAACCTGGAAGACAAGATAGCAGAAAACACCAATCAGAACAGCAAAAAGAAAAAAATTTAAAAATGAGTATAGTTTAAGGGAAGTCTTGGTCAACATCAAGCATAATAACATTCATGTCATAAGGATAAAGATACCAGAAGGAGAAGAGAAAGAGAAAGGAATTGAGAATCTACTTGAAGAAATAATGACTGAAAACTTCCCTAACCTGGCAAAGGAAATAGACATACAAATCCAGGAAGCACAGAGCATCCTGAACAAGATGAACCTAAAGAGGCCCACACCCAGACACATAATTAAAATGGCATAGGTTAAAGATAAAAAATCATAAAAGTGGCAAGAGAAGGACAGTTATTTACCTACAAGGGAGCTCTCTCAAAAGACTGTCAACTATGACCAGAGGGGAGCGGGAACAAGGATAATGGAGGAAAGAAAGGGAAGGGTCATTAAGGAACATGTATAAAGGACCCACGGACAGGGCCAAAGAGGGGAAGGATTGAGGGTGGGAGGTGAGGTTGGGCGGGGTGGGGGAAAGTGGTGGTGGGAAAATGGAGACTACTGTACTTGAACAACAATAAAAAATGATGTTTAAAAAAAAGACTGTCAGCTTATTTCTCAACAGAAATTTTGCAGGCTAGAAGGGCTTGGCATGACATATTCAAAGTGATGAAAAAAAAAGGACCCACACCCAAGATAACCCAGCAAGGCTATCATTTAAAATTTAAGGAGAAAAAAAAGAGCTTCCCAGACAAGAAAAATCTAAAGAACTTCCTCAACAACAAACCAGTATTATAAGAAATGTTAAAGGGACTTCTTTAAGATGAAGGGGGGAAAAGGACATAACTGTGAATAATAAAATGGCAATAACAACATAACTATCAATAACTACTTTAAATGCAAATGGATTAAATGTTCCAATCAAAAGACATGGGAAGGAAACAAGACCCTTACATATGTTCCCTATAAGAGACTCACTTCAGATTAAAAGATACACATAGAATGAAAGTAAAGGGATAGAAAAAGATCTTTCATGAACGAGGAAATGAATAAAAATTCTGGGGTAGCAATACTTATATTAGACAAATTAGACTTTAAAAGAAAGGCAGTAACAAGAGACTATGAAGTATCCAGCAATTTCACTTCTGGGTATTTATCTAAGAAACCCAAAACACTAATTTGAAAAGACATATGTATCCAATTGTTCTTTGCAGCATTGTTTACATTAGTCAAGATATGGAAGCAACCTAAGTGTCCATCAATAGATGGATAAAGCAGAAGAGGTACAGCTTTCTAGAAGCTTCTGTGGGTCTCCCCAGCTCTGAGTACTTCATTCTGCATCATGCAGCCATTATGGGTCATCATCCCATGCTCATGTTCAGCCTGAACACAGAATCTGGGAGAAAAGTTCAATTTTGAAATATCAATATGGCCAAGACTATTGCAGGTACCATCTGAACATGTTTGAGACCTAAGTCCACGATGAAGATGCTTTTGGACCCAAAGGGAGGCACTGTCATGATTAAAGATGGCGATACCATTCTTCAAGAGATTCAAGTTCAGCATCCAGTGAGTGGCCCAGTCCATGACTGACGTTAGCTAGACACAGGATGAAGAGGTTGCAGATGGGATCACATCTGTAGTAATTCTTGCAGGCAAGATGCTGTCTGTGGCTGAGCACTACCTAGAGCAGCAGATGCATCTAATGGTGATGATCAGTGCTTGCCAAAAGGCTTTGGATGATATGATCAGAACCCTTAAGAAAATCAGTACACCCATTGACACCAACAACCAAGATATGTTGCTAAACATTATCAACAGCTATATTACTACTAAAGCAAGCAGTTGGTGGTTTTCTTTGGCTTGCAACATTGCTATGGATGCTGTTGAAACTGTACAGTTTGAGGAGAATGAATGGAAGGAGATTGACATCAACAAATATACAAGGGTAGAAAACGTGCCTGGGAGCATTGTTAAAGACTCGTGTATCTTATGTGGAGTCATGATTAACAAAGATGTGACCCATCCATGAATGCAATGCTATATCAAGAACCCTCGTATTGTGCTGTTGGATTCTTCTCTAAACATTCTCTAAACAGAAAGGAAAAAGACAAACTGACATTGAGATCACACGAGAGAGAGACTTCATCTGAATCCTCCAAATGGAAGAAGAGTACATCAATTGGCTCTATAAGGACATTATCCATATGAAGCCCAATGTGGTCATCACTGAAAAGGGCAAATCAGATGTAGCTCAGCACTACCTCTTGTGGGCCAACATCACAGCCATCCATAGAGTCCAGAAGACAGACAATATTCACATAGCTAAAGCCTGTGGGGCCTGGATAGTCAGCTGACAGGAGGAACTGAGAAAAGATGATATTGGGATAGGAGCAGGCCTGTTGGAAATCAAGAAAATTGGATACGAGTATTTCACTTTCATCACTGAGTGTAAAGACCCCAAGTCTTGTACCATTCTCTTCCTGAGGATGAGGTGGGAGAGGACAACATCAAGATTCTCTTGGAAGTAGAACACAACCTCCAGGATGCCATGCAAATGTGCCACAACATTATTCTGGACCCCTAGCTGGTGCCAGGAGGTGGGGCCTGTGAGATGGCTGTGTTTCATGCCTTGACAGAAAAGTCCAAGTCATGACCAATATGGAGTAATGGCCATACAGGGCTGTTGCCCAGGCCCAAGAGGTCATTATTCTTCATATCCTTATCCAGAATGGTGGGGCAAGCCCCTTCTGTCTATTTTCCTCCTTTTGGGCTAAGCACACCAGGAGAACTGTGAGACCTTGGGCACAAAGGGTGAGACAGGTGAACATGAAGAACTGGGCACCTGGGAACCACTGGCTGTGAAGCTGCAAACATAAGACAGCAATGAAGATGGCAGTTTGGCTGCTGTGGATTGATGGCATTGTCTTAGGCCATACAAAGATGGGCAATAACCAAGGCTGGCAAGGTAGGTTTCCTGATGCTGGCCAGGAGTGAGTGGTGGGCAAGGTGGCTTCAACACACAGAGCCAACAGTTTCCCCTTTCCCTGAGCCAGACTGCCAGGAACACTGTGTATGCCTTTGGAAGGGATCAGGTTGAAGGGCAGCCCCAGGCCCTTTCTGTCCCAGCTCAGTTTGCAGAAGGCACCGACATGTAATTCTTCTCTATTATAAACTTTCCATTTAGTTTGCTTCTCGTGATTAAATCTAAATCATTTGAAAAAAAGTGTACCTATATACAATGGAATATTATTGATAAATGGGGGATTGGCGTAACTGGGTATGTGGAGTAGAGACATCACTCAGGCGGCTGTGCAGAGAAGGCACTGGTAGGAACAAATTGTTCATGGGATTGCTGGAGACCCAAAGCAGGAGAGAAGGAGAAAGATGGAGAGGATGAATGAAGGCAGGAGATCCTCAGAAAGCAGAATCATGAAGATTGGTGAATAGAGTTAAAGGTAATGTCTGGGTTCCTGTTTCGGCAACAGTTGTTTGTCTTTGCGCTTCCCAGAGTGGCAGAAATGCAGAAACAGGGTCACGTTGGGGCAGAATTGTAATAAGATGCTTTTTCGACATGTTAAATTTGAGATGTTTATTGCCATCTTAGTGTAGATCCTAGTAGACAGATAAATATGTAAGTTAGAGGCTCAGGAAAGGAGTATAGAGTGGAGATGGATGTTTTGCTGTGACCATCAAATAGATGAAAGCCGTGTGAGGGGACAATTTCACCCAACGAAAGAGCGTGGAATAAAAAGACAAGAGGTGACAGGGTAAGGGGCACAATCATTGCAGGGGTTGGAAGGGCAGTGTAGGCCTCCTGCAACTGGAGGGGCCAGCTTTCTTCCCCTTTCTTTCTTCCAGCCTCCCTCTCTTCTTTTCTTCCCTTTCTTCCTTTCTTCTTCCCTTCTTTTCTTCTTTCTCTTGTTTCCCCTTCCTTGCTTCCTCTCCCTTCCTCCTTTCTTTTCTTCCATTCTAATTCTCCAAAATTAAGCTTGACAAGTTCAAATTGGGTGGTAATGGTTGCCTGTGTGAGGACAGCATAGGAGTGGGGTGGCTGGGGCAGCTCAGTGGGATCAAGTGACTGGCCATATATATATGTATACACACACATACATATTCACTCCCTTGTATGTGTATATATATGGAGAGAGAGAGAGAGAGAGATGGGAGAGAAAGGATAGTGGGAGCCAGGCTTCTCACTGTTAGAGAGGTATAAATATGGTGGAAAGGGGAAACTAGAATGAGCCCTTTGATATTGGCTTAGAATTGGAATGGTGTGTATAAAATCATGCTTTGTAATGTAGAGAGATATAGATATGAAAATGTGTATGTGGGTAGGTATATACATACATTTATTCTCTGTCCTGTCCACTGAGAGGACCTGGGAACAGTGACATCCTAATGACAATGAATATATGAACATGTCTAGCACCCAGACCTTGGCTTCTAAATACTGTTCCTCATTAAAAGACACCAAGACTCCTAGAAAAATGGCTAATTTCAGACAAGGCTTGGGCAGAGAATGTATAAAATGGATCTGGAAAATTCTGTTGTGAATAAAGTGTTCAAGTAATGATGAGAACATGTAAAGACATTGTAATTTAAAGGAACTCTCACTTGCAAATCTGAGACAATTTGACCATCAAAGTAAATAATAATAATAATCTATTAAAACCAATAGAAAAATTTAGGAGTTCATAAGTCCACACAGATCTAATAATAAAAATAAATGGGGGGGGGAAATTCTTCTTAATGTAGTAGAATATAAATGAACGAATGCAGAAAAAACCCAAGACGGACTAGAGACAGGATAGAGTCAAAGAAGTATGCATAGTGGAAACCAAAAGAAATGCATTGAGGAGGGTGTGGTCAATAGTGTTGACTGCTACAGAGGGAGCAAGCAGAGTAAATTCTAGGAACTGTCTGACAGGGTCAAGTCCTGGAGATCATTGGTGAGGATCAGACTGAGTGGTTGAGAAGGAAGGGAATGGGAAGAAGAAAGTGGAAACAGTGAAGACAGACAACTCACTGAAGAAATTTTACTCTGAAGTGGAGGAAAGAGTCAAGTAGCTGTAGGGGAACACACTGAGTTTAGGAAGGTCTTTATAAAATTGGAGAACTGTCAGTAGTTTAAATGTCAATGGAAAGAAACTAAAACAGAAAGACAGATTAAATATACAGGAAAATGGGAAGAAAATTGATAAGTGAGGTTCCAGAGAAGGCAGGAGGAGAGTAGAACCCCCAGGTGGGGAATTAGCACTTTCTTTGTAACCTGAGGGAAAGAGGGAGGAATGGTGGAATATAGGATAGTATGCAGATTCAGGGGACAAAAAGCTGAGGAAGTTTCTGTCTGATGGTTTCTGAGTTTTTGTGAAATCCGAGATGGGGGTCACTGATTGCAAGTGAGAGACAAATGCCTGAAATAAGGGACACAAAGAGCATAGAGAAGCATCTGGGAAACCTGGGAAATAAAAGGCTGGCTCAAGACATGCACACAACTCCTTGAAAGCATCAAGGGTCCAGTGGAGAGTGGCACTCTAGAAGTTAGTGGCCCCAAACAGGGTCTTTCTTTTGTCCCTTTCAGACAGGGTCTGTAGATTTGGAGGCACCAGCTTCCTTTTCTTTCTTTCCAACCCCCTTTTCTTCTTCCATTTCTTTTCTTAGCAGGTGAAAATGATGTATCTTGTGCCAGCTATCAATCAATTGCCTCTCAGCTCCAAATCCACCCTTCATGGCCTGCTCCGCAAACATGGAGATGGGTCCTTTAAATGTTTCCTTTGCCACCTGATGCAAATCAAACATTGTCAGTAGAGGGCGCTGGAGTGACATTGCAAGAGGGAGGGGCTTTTCTTTCAGTTTCTGGTATACTGATGTTCACAGGCACAGTTTTCCAGTACCAGGCTCCTGAAGTGCATGCTGATTAGCAACATATGTTGGCCAGCAGTTTCCCCCTGCATCCATCTTGGGTGGTTTTTTAGCAGACTATTTCCAGTGAGACATCTCTTCATCAATAGCTTAATCTAGGATCTAGACTTCCAGGACGTTCCAGAGGATTTCTAGCACCCTCAGCCAGTGCTGCATGACAATGACTTCTCTGCCATTGAATATCCCCTGATTGTGTCCCCTCTAAGGAGGATCTGAATCTCAGCCCTGGGGAGGCAGTAGAGGTCCCTTCCTTGGGCACTCTATCTCAACCTATAGATAGTACCTACTCCTTCCATCAGTTATTCTTATATTCTTCAAAATCTATTGTTAGTAGCCAATTCCTTGTTACTCTGATCCTCCATTATAATTATTCTTTACATTAAACTTTACCTGTTCAACATCCATGTGTTTTATGTCTCCTGATTAGACCCTGAGAAATACAGAATTGGTATCAGGAGTGGTACCAGGAAATAGACACACAAAGATGGGATTTGGGATGGGTTTGGCCACGATTTTGGCCTTGAATGCAGTGCTCCTTATCAATGGAAAATGGAATGCTGGTACTTTATGACATGAAGTGACATAACAATCAATCCAGCTATTACTTGTTTATTATGATGAAATGCCAAGTGAAGCACATGCCTTAGATGCTAAGTGGCTGCTGCATTTGACAGTTATGACAATAATGATGATTTTATGAAGATTGTGGTGTGAGGGAGACTCTGTCCCCCAGTGTCCCCCAGTGTCATGGATGAAACAAGACTACCAAGGCAAGATCTGCTTGGGGAAAAAAGGTTGGCTAATCTCTCTGAGGGGAAGAGCCTTGACCATCTCTCCTTGGGCTTTTATTGAGCTTAGGTTGCATAGAGATACAGAGTGTATACATAAAGCTCATCAATCAGTGTAATGATCAAGGAAGGGGGATATGGTTAACAGATAACATTAAAAGAATCAGAAGGGCTTATTCTGAGTCAGGGTCTGGTAGACAGAGTGGCACTAAAGGGCTATAAAACCTTGGGAAACAAACTCATTTTGTGCTTGTACCCTAAATACTTAGTATGCATAGCTTGAGGTAATTCTTAGCAAAGCAGGTTTAACAGGATTTAATGCATTCTTTCTGAGGCCTGATTGCCCCAGGAACCACCTGTTCCAGCACAGGGCGGCACCCTGGGAGGCATTGTTTCAGGCCTGAGTCAGGTGGGGGGTGGGGGAAGCAAGGCAGCCCAGAGATTAGGAGACTTCTTAGAGATAGAATGAGGACTCAGGCTACAACAAAGCTGAAGGGTGAAGGTTTGTCACCCCTTCTCTAAAGTCCACTAAGTCCTTCCCTGATGGATCCTTTGCAACTGTACCTGTCTTAGGTTCCTCCCGTGAGGAATCTTACCTGTCATTGCCTACCCAGTCATCTGCCCAGGATCAAGCAAGAGGATATGAGAGAGGGGATAGGTTTTTGTGTCCTTAGTGGCTTACGTCCCTAAGGCCTTTCTACTCAGCCTTAGCCGTGGGGGGTTACAGTTCCTGAAACTAGGCAGGGTGGTTCACTTGGTGTGAGATGGATCCTTGTGAGTATACTTGAGCACTTACAGAGGAAAAACAACAAAGCTCAAGCCTTTAGTTTAAGCCTTTTAAACAAACCTCAGTTTAAGTCATGGTCTAAGAACCAGAGAGTTGCCATGACAGCCCTAAGAAAATAGTTTCTTATATCCACAAGATTATTATTGGAAATCAAACCCAAATTTAAGTATGTGGGCTGCTAAATCACAAGATTGTAACTCCAGAATTTCACCAAGTTTCTCACGTGAAAGTTGGGGAATTATCTGGTATAGAATGGGATCCTAAAACTTGGATTGGAAACATGTATTTGGACCCAGATGAAATTGACAACCTCTCATGGAAGCAGAGAAACTAAAGGGGTAGATTATGCTGGCTGTGCTTTATTGCCTCCCAGCTCCAAATTTATTCTGTAACAGGGAATAAAAACTTTATACTATTCTGACTTACCATGAAATTAAATTAGAATAAAATGCACTAACAAACTTATAGAAGATTAATGTATTGAAAGTTTTCTTACAAGTGTTTTGTAGACATCAGCAGTTGTGGCTCCTGCTTAAGCAAGGAATGACCCTGACCACAAGAAATTGGGCAAGTGTCATCGACTCATGTCAGAACCAACAGTAAAGCTGCCTGCACGTTTCTATTCCCTGATATCAGCAGTAAAACAACAGATGGAGTGATGAAACTACATGATGACACATGCAGGAGATAACATTGAGACCACCCAAGAGCAGAGCTGAGAAAATTCATATCACCAAAAATTCCTTAGTTCCCCTCTTCCCATGGTTCCCCTATATAAACTACAGGATGCCTGAGGTGCTAAGATGGGTTTAGAGATGAAAGCCTCCAATCTTCCAGGTTGCTGACCCCTGAGTAATACCACTTTCCTTTATATCAGTACCCGATTCTCGAGTATTGGCTTATTAGAAGTAGGCAGCGTGACCTGTGTTAGGTTATAGTTTTAGGTAACCCAGATGGGACAAGTGGACCCCAATAGGACCCAGATGGCCTGAACTGGGGTCCCAGCTGCTTGTTGAAGGTTGACCTCATGGCAGGGATTGCAGGAATTTCCCAAAAGCTGCTGAGAATTCTTTATTTTGGGGACTCTGTGCGCATGTGCGCGCTCTCGCTCTCTCTCTCTCTCTCTCTCTCTCCCCCTTGGCATTAACTGACTTTAAATACATTGCTGATGAAAGGAAATGGGTCTCTAGGGACTTGACAGACTCCAAACTGGGTACAGTCCCTGGTGTGCACAACAAAGAGCCACCAGCCCTACCCTCTGGGTTCTTTCAAACATCTGGGATTCTGTAGGAATCAATGTGCCATGTGGCAGTAGGTATGGCTCAGTGACTAAGAAATCTCCCAGTTCCCTGGTTTGGAATTTGGAGGGCACTTTTGGTATTCTGATTTATTGATTTCTAGATTTTTGAATATTCTCCTTGAAAGCTCTCATCTGTCCTGTTTGGGAGCTCTGTGAGAGCTTCTGTCTGTCGGAAATGAAACTGGCTATAGCTGTTCTCTGCTTGATTTCTTACCTTTGAAAGACTTAGTTTGCTTTTTGTTGTTTGTTTACACAGGGAAGCCTCCATCTTTGTTATCTAGGCATTGTGCCGTTTAAAACTGCCAAGGTCATTTGCACTAATGTCCCTGTCTCTCCTTGTAGAGGATTTAGTTTGAGAGTACTCATTTGCTTGAGGTTTCTCTTCAATTTAGGTGTTTTGTTTTTGTTTTGAAATCAGTGGCTTGGTCTTGATCCCATCAGAGAATCCATTAGGTTGCATTTTAGCAGACTGGTCAACTTACAGCTATAAGTCAATGACTAATCAGAATTGTTTTGCCAAAGATCTAGCAAATGGGATAAGATCTCTTATGCGCAAGCTTTCATATTGTTATGTCCTAAGGATTCTACTAAGAAAGGATTTAAACAGATAGTTCAAAGAGGGGGGAAGATCTCATGCCTCTCCCAGACTGTAAATTCAGAAAGAAGAATAAATGAGATAAATCTTTTTAAAAAGATTTTATTTATTTAGTTTTAGAATGGGAAGGTAGGGAGAAAGAGGGAGAGAAGCATTTATGTGGAAGAGATATATTGATTGGTTGCCTCCTGCACACCCCAGCTGGTGATCTGGCTCACAACCCAGGCATGTACCCTGCATGGGAATCAAACTGGTGACCTTTTTTGTTCATAGGCTGGCACTCAATTCACTGATTCACACCAGGCAGAGTGTTTTGAACACTCTGAATCCTCCTCCTGGAGATTCAGGAGCTGTGGTGGTCCTGGGAATAATGCGCAATTAATGCCACTCCCTAAACTCCGTGTAGGTTGCAGAAGAAGCAGGGGCAGTTGCTTCTCCTCAATGAGAAGAGAAAAAAATGGCACTTTTTTTAAAGTGCCACTTTCTGCCCAAGCCTCATATTCCCCTGCCTCTCCTTCAGCCTCCTTAAAGTTGACAAGTTCAAATAAAAGTAAAAATTCTTGTCAATTATTTATTTAAGTTTATTTATTTAAATAAAAATGCTTTAAAGTTATTCATATACTCTTTATGTGTATGGTTAAAAAATAAGAAGGATCTCAAAAGTTCTTTTTCAGAATAATGTTTTCTGGAAAAATATTTGATTTTATAGTCGGTTTAAATTTAATTGATATCTTTTTTAAATTATTAACATAAAGTATATGTTTATTATGCCCAGTTTATATGAATAAGTTCATATCATTTATCTCTGTTACAGAATTTGTCAAGAAAATGGCGTGGGTAAAAATTGACTTTAAAATCTCAAAGTTGAGTTCCGGCCAAGATGGAGGCATAGGCAGTCGCATTGTGCTTCCTCGCGCAACCAAAACTAAAGACAACAAAAATTGAGAAACAATAAACAACCAGAACAGAGAGAAATTAATTGAACAGAAGTTGGGCTCCAGTACATCCAGACCGGTAAGGAGCAGCGGAGTCGGAGTCGGAGGCCTGCGGAGTGGTGTCGAGGGGTCCTGGCGGGAAGAGGCGCTGGCTGGCAGGCGCGGGCGCAAAGGGCGCAGACGGCAGCGGAGGGACTGGGGCGCGGGAGGTGACTAGCAGACCCAGTGAGGGGCGCAAGGCAGCTGGCTATCTGCAGCCAGCCACATGTTTGCGCACAAACTAAGCGAAAACAGGCAGCGCCGCCTCATTTCAAAGCTTAAGAGCCCCGTCTGGGAACTGAGGCCAGGAGACTCTCTCAGCCTCACAGGAGGCTCCTCGGGGAAACCCACAGAGTCCGAGAAAGTGCACCAGCCCACTGCCCGGGAGCCAGCACAGGAAGGGCCCAATTTGCTTGTGGGAGGCAGTGGAGGGGACGGAAGTCCTAGAGAGAGCGCAGCAGGCGCCATTGTTCCCTCTCAGACCCCACCCCCACATACAACGTCACGACCTAGCAACTGGGGTGCCCCGCCCTGGTGAACACCTAAGGCTCCCCCGCCCTTACGAAACAGCTGCAACCAAACCAAAGGAAAATAAAAAAGATGGCTCAAACAGATTTGAAAGCCCCAGAACCAATTTTTTTAAGTGACCAAGAGATAAGTGATAGCCGAATTACCAGATGCACAGTTCAAAGCACTGGTGATCAGGAAGCTCACAGAATTGGTTGACTTTGGACATAAATTAGATCAACAAATGCAGGCTACGATAAGAGAAATGAAGGAAAACGCACAGGGAAATAATAGTGAGGGGAAGAAAACTGGGACTCAAATCAATGGAGTGGACCAGAAGGAAGAAAGGAACAACCAAACAGAAAAGAATGAAGAAACAAGAATTCAAAAAACTGAGGAGAGGCTTAGGGACCTCCAGGACACCTTTAAACGTTCCAA
>PVIA01017714.1:0-14861 GCA_004024845.1 Tonatia bakeri
GAACACAAAGAGACCCACCCTAAGACACATTATAATTAAAATAGCAAAATTTCAAGACAAAGACAGAATGTTAAAGGCAGCAAAGGAGAAACAGGAAGTAACATACAAGGGAGCCCCAATAAGGCTAACAGCTGACTTCTTAATGGAAACACTCCAAGCCAGAAGAGAATGGCAAGAAATATTCCAAGTAATGAGAACCAGAGGTCTCCAACCAAGACTACTTTACTAAGCAAGACACTCAATCAAGATAGAAGGCCAAATAAGAAGCTTCCCAGACAAAAGAAGACTAAAAGAATACACCTCCACCAAAACAGCTCTGCAAGAGATGCTAAAGGGACTGCTTTAAGGAAAGGAAGGAAAAGACAGAGAAATAGAGAGATAGAGATAGAGATAGAGATAGAGATAGAGATAGAGATAGAGAGAGACAGAGAGAGAGAGAGGAGAGAGGAACACAGGTAAATAAGTGGCAATGAATAAGTACCTATCAATAATAACCTTAAGTGTAAATGGATTAAATGCTCCAATCAAAAGACATAGAATAGCTGAATGGATAAGAAAACATGACCCACATATATGCTGCCTACAAGAGACCCACCTTAGGATAAAAGACCTACACAGGCTGAAAGTGAAGGGCTGGAAACAAATTTTCCAAGCAAATGGACAGGGAAAAAAAGCCAGGGCAGCAATACTCATTTCAGACAAAAGAGACTTCCAAAAAAGGGCCATGAAGAGAGACCCAGAAAGTCACCACATAATACTCAAGGGAAGAATCCACCAAGAAGACATCAATATTGTAAATATATATGCACCCAACATAGGTGCACCCAAATACATAAAGAAAATCCTAGAGGACTTCAAGAAAGATATTGACAGCAACACAATTATAGTGGGGGATTTTAACACCCCACTGTCAAAAATGGACAGATCTTCCAAACAAATTATCAACAAAGATATTGTGCCATTGAACAATACCCTAGATGAAATGGATGTAACTGACACATACAGAGCCCTCCTTCTCAAAGAAGCTAAATATACTTCTTTTCAAATGTACACGGAACATTTTCAAAGATAAAACACATGATAGGACACAAACAAGCCTCGACAATTTCAAGAAAATCGAAATCATACCAAGCATTTTCTTGGACCACAGGGACTGAAACTAGAAACCAACCCCAAGGAAAAATTCCAAAACACATAAAATCATGGAGATTAAATAGCATGCTATTAAACAATGAATGGGTCAAGAATGAAATCAGGGAAGAAATCAAAAGGTTTCTGGAAACAAATGAAAATGAACTCACAACAACCCGAAACTTATGGGACACAGTGAAGGCAGTCTGGAGAAGGAAGTTCATAGCGATACAGGCTTACCTAAAAAAGATAGAAATATTTCAAACAAACAACCTAACCCTATGTCTACAAGAACTAGAGGAACAACAACAAAGACAGCCCAGAGCAAGTAGAAGGAAGGAAATAACCAAGATCAGAGCAGAATTAAATGACATAGAGACTATGAGCACAATTCTAAGGATCAATGAATCCAGGAGCTGGTTCTTTGAAAAGATAAACAAAATTGACAAGCCTTTAAGCAGACTCATCAAGAAAAAAAGAGAGAAGACCCAAATGAACACAATCAGAAATGAAAGAGGACAGATTACAACTGATACCACAGATATAAAAAGAATTGTAACAAATTACTGCAAAGAATTGTATGCCAAGAAATTTTAAAACCTAGGTGAAATGGGCAAATTTCTAGAAAAATATAATCTTCCAAAACTCATTGAAAAAGAAGCAGAAAGCCTGAACAGACCAAAAACAGCAAAAGAAATCGAAGCAGTAATCAAAAAACTCCCAACACACAAAAGCCCTGGACCAGATGGTTTCACAGGAGAATTCTACAAAGCATTTAAGGAAGAGCTAACCCCTATCCTTCACAGACTATTCCAAGAAATCCAAAAACATGGAAGACTCCCAAAGTTTTTTTACGAGGCCAACATCATCCTAATTCCAAAACCAGATAAAGACACAAAAAAGAAAGAAAACTTCAGGCCAATATCGCAGATGAACATTGAGCTAAAATCCTCAACAAAATACTGGCTAACATAATTCAACAATACATTAAAAAGATCATCCACCATGACCAAGTGGGTTTCATCCCAAGGATGCAAGGATGGTTCAATATTTGCAAATCAGTAAATGTAACACATCACATAAATAAAAGCAAAGACAAAAATCACATGATCATCTCAATAGATGCACAAAAAGCATTTGATAACGTACAACACCCATTTATGATAAAAACACTCAGCAAAGTGGGAATAGAGGGAGCATTCCTCAACATAATAAAGGCCATATATGAGGGACCTACTGCCAAGATCATACTCACTGGGCAAAAACTAAAATCTTTTCCACTAATATCAGGAACAAGACAAGGTTGTCCACTTTCACCACTTTTATTCAACATAGTATTGGAAGTTTTAGCCACAGCGATCAGACAAGAAAAGGAAATAAAAGGCATCCAAATAAAAAAGGAGGAAACAAAACTGTCATTGTTTGCAGATGACATGATAGGGTACGTAAAAAGATCCTATACACTCAGCCAAAAAACTGCTTGACCTAATAAATGAATTTGGCTAAACAGCAGGATACAAAGTCATTATCCAGAAATCAAAGGCATTTCTGTATACCACCAATGAAACAGCAGAAGTGGAAATCAAGGAAAAAATCCCATTTGAAATAGCAAAAAGAAAAATAAAATACCTAGGAATAAACCTAACCAAATAAGTAAAAGACCTCTATTCAGAAAACTACATACCACTGAGGAAAGAAATCAGGGAAGATAACAACAAATGGAAACATATACCGTGTTCCTGGATTGGAAGAATCAATATCATCAACATGTCCATACTATCCAAAGCAATTTACACATCCAATGCAATACCTATTAAAGTACCAAAAGCGTTTTTCTCAGACATAGAACAAACACTTCAAAAATGTATATGGAACCATAACTGACCCCGAATAGCTGCTGCAATTTTGAGACAGAAGTGTAAGGTAGGAGGCATCACTATACCTGACACTAAACTATACTACAAGGCCACTGTAATCAAAACAGACTGGTACTGGCATAAAAACAGGCACATGGATCAATGGAAAAGAACAGAGAGCCCAGAAATAAACCCAAGTCTTTACAGTCAATTGATATTTGACAAAGGAGGCAACAACATAAAATGGAGTAAAGATAGCCTCTTCAACAACTGGTGTTGGGAAAACTGGACAGCTACGTGCAAAAAAATGAAACTAGAACACCAACTTACACCTTATACAAAAATAAATTCAAGATGGATAAAAGACTTAAATATAAACCGTGGCACCATTAAAGTACTAGAGGAGAACATAGGTAGGAAAATCTCAGATATATCACGCAAAAACTTGTTTACTGACATGTCCCCTACAGCAAGGGACATAAAGGAAAGAATAAACAAAATGGGACCTCATCAAAATAAAAAGCTTCTGCACAGCTAAAGAAAACAGTATCAAAATAAAAAGAGAACCAACTATCTGGGAAAACATATTTGCCAATGATTCCTCAGACAAGGGCTTAATCTCCAAAATATTTAAAGAACTTACACGATTATACGCTAAGAACACAAGCAACCCAATTAAAAAATGGGCAAAGGACTTGAACAGACACTTCTCCAAGCAGGACATACAGAAGATCCAAAGACACATGAAACGATGTTCAATATCGCTAGCTATCAGAGAGATGCAAATTAAAACCACATGAGATACCACTTCACACCATTCAGAATGGCCACCATAAACAAAGCAACAAACACCAAGTGTTGGAGTGGTTGTGGAGAAAAGGGGACCCTAGTGCACTGTTGGTGGGACTGCAGACTGGTACAACCACTATGGAAACAGTATGGAACCTCCTCAGAAAACTAAAAATGGATCTGCCTTTTGACCCAGCCATTCCACTGCTGGGACTATATCCTAAGAATCCTGAAACACCAATCCAAAAGAACCTTTGCACCCCAATGTTCGTAGCAGCGCAATTTACAATAGCTAAATGCTGGAAGCAGCCTAGGTGCCCATCAGTAAATGAATGGATCAAAAACCTATGGTACATTTACACAATGGAATTATATGCAGCAAAAAGAAAGGAGGAGCTCGTTCCCTTCCCAACAGCATGGATGGAACTGGAAAGCATTATGCTAAGCGAAATAAGCCTGGCAGTGAAAGACAAATACCATATGATCTCACCTTTTAACAGGAACCTAAACAACAAAGAAACAAGCAAGATATAGTCAAAGACACTGAAATAGAGGACAGGTTGAAAGTGACCACAGGGGAGAGAAGAGGGTGTTTCAGGGGAAAATGGGAAGGGTTTACAGGAACAAATTTAAAGGACACATGGAGAAAAACTAGGGGGAGGGTGGTAATGGGAAGAAAGTGGGGAGGGATGGGTGGGTGGGCTGGAATGGGAGTAAATGGGAGAAAAACTGTAGTTGAACAAGTATTAAAATAAAAAAAAAAGAATTGGGTTCTCAAATATAACTACCATAATATAAATCCAGGCTGCTTCACTTGTGATTTCTTTATGCCTAAATTTTCTTATCTGTATGGTGGAGGTGATAATAGCATTTATTTCATAGAGTTGCTGTTAAATTTAAATGAAATGATCTAAACTGTTTAGAACAATGTCCAATGCACTGTAAGCTATCAATGCATCTTAATTGCCATTTGTTTTATCATTATCTATGTTAATATGAAAAAGGAAGAGTGTGTAAAAAGTATGTTTTAATTGTATTACGTATCTCCATTTGCTCACTGGATCTGGTCTCTAGTTTTCATGTTATACCAACATGGTTGAGAAATACATTCTTTGATTAATCAAATATTCTGTTTAAGTTATCATGGCCATATATTGATTTGCAATCTCCAAAGTAGCACTGCACCTTAAAATATGCAGAATTGTTATTTTTTTCATTGTATGTTATCTACCCTGATGAATTAGGGAGGATTTAAGCACTTGTTACAATTGGGTTTTTCAGGAAACAGATTTTGAGATGCAAATTAACATGTAAGAAGTTTACAGTAGAGAGATTTTAGAATTGGCCCCCATGGAAAATAGGAGAAAGACACAACGATGTGCAGGGGAAGGAGGCAAGTTGTAATGCCACCTCTAGTGAATGAAGAAGCCTCAACTCATTATATGGGAGAGCCCTGAGTCTTGTATGGCCTCTTAGAGTTTTCTGAAATTGAAGTCAGGAGTTCCAGCCTACATATCTGTGCATTGTCCAAACATCTGATGTAGGCTACCCCTGAAATGAAGCATGACATTGGACAAGACACTTACTTTAACAGAGGCAATCCTCAAAGAGGGCTGACAGCTGAGGGACACCTTCAGACAACACTTTTAACATCTTGGGGAGCAGTTCCTCCTTCCTACTGAAGGGGAATTTGGGTGTCATATTAGAATATCTACCACCTGATCCTTTGAGCATCATCATTTTGAATGTAATTTACTGAAATATGGTAGATGTACAGTTTTGTTAAAAAGAGAACCTTGACCAATCAAATATCAGGTGAGAGAGATATTTGAGTTTTCATGGTAACAGAATTCTAGTGGTTTACTTATTGCCTGTGATATCTTTCTACTGTGGAGGAAATTTGGAAATATATGTGTGTGTCTGTGTGTCTATGTGGGCTTTCTCCAATACAACCTAGAGCTGCTTTTCTCTTTCTCTCTCTTCCTGTAAACCATCTCTCCACTCTCCCAGGCTTGCTTTATCAGTCTCATCTGTTCAGTGTTCTTCAATACTACATTTTCTTGTAACAGAAGAGAATGTAAGCCAGAGCCACAGGGGAATTGATCTTCTAGTGTTTTTCACGGACATGGAGGATTAGCTGAACACAGGCACTTATGTGAGACAGGATTACCAAAAGGACATAGTAGGTCCCAGGGGAGGGAGGTCTCTGTCTGGCTCAGATGATAATCACAACAGCTGGTATCATATGACAGTAACGGCCTGGGAACAGTGGGGTGAACACTGGCCATTGTGCCTCTTTTGGAACAAGAGAGGTGTGATCATTTTTGTACATCATCATAGGATTTCACTGTCCCCAGTGTCTTCTGGGGTTGTTGATTAAACATGGAGCTGGCACTAGTTTATACCTTGTTTGACCTTTTAAAACTTTATTATTATTTTTTTATTTAATTGTTGTTTGACCTTTACATTAACTTGCTTCTATTTGTAACTTAAATTTTTTCAAGCTATTGAAAAGCATGTCCCTTGCCAGGGCTGATTGTTAGTAAGGGCCTGAGGAAGAAGGCAAGACACTGTTATTGTGCCTACCACTGTTTCAGTTCTGATGGTAGTGTAGGTGATTAATCTTGAAAAACATTTATAGTAAAATAGAACAAAGAAAATTTCAGAGACCTTATCTGTAATGAATAGGAAATGGTGGCAGTAAATAATGCTGTTCAAATGAAGGGTTTCAACATTGTTCCCCACCCCCACCTCAACCTCACTAGGGATTTCTTATTTTCTTATTTTGTACAGAGGTATTGAGAATTAAGAACAGGCTGGAAAAGTGCATGGCCTTTTCAAAGAGGAAAAAAAGTACTAGTTATAGTGGAGTGTGGGATGTGGTAATGCAGGATGCAAAGTCAGCCAGAGAACAAATATTTGTTGAATGCCTACTGCTAGCATACAGTGCACTGAGGATATGCAGGACAGCAAGGGTCAGTAGCAGATGCTGTCCATTCCATGCCCTGCTCCTGTACCTGTCTTTACTACTTCAGTGAATGCAGGCCCTTCTTACAATTGTTAGCACATGTAATTCATTGCCTGGAGCCTTTCTCTGGCTGTCAGAGCCCACTTGCCTGTGTGTTGGGCATCCCAGAAGTGCTGAGGATTAATGTTTCCTTAGGAGCAGACCTCAGTCATGACTGACAGGAGTGGATGTACAAATAGCCCACATCTATCCCCTATACACTGGCTCCGGTAGGTCCCTGCTGGATTAAGTTCAATGTAGCCAGCTTGATAATGGACATTTTATTGGCTGCTTTGTTTATCCATTCTCACTTCTCCAGTCCTTGATAAGTGTTTGCAGAGATCATCTTCAAAATAAACTACTTGCACACTCTGATCCTTATTTCAAGGTACTTTGGGGAACCAAAGCTAAGGCCCAGTCTATTGAGGAAGGCATATTGACATGTGTGAATAGTATTACAGGAAGTACAATTTGCTTCAAGTTACAACCTTTATGCTTAATTTTCTGTGTGAAATTCAGGGCCCTCTATCATGAAAGAGCAAAATAGGTATATAAGTACCCACTTATATACCTATAGGTACTTATATACCTATTTTGCTCTTTACAGTACAGGGAAGGAGTTTCACTGCTTTATTGAAAGAAGAGAAATACAATGATGAATCCAGCCACGAGCATGATGCCTCTGTCCTTTGTGTTGAGTAGGTTTGAGATATTTCTGATGTGCACTGAAGAATCAAGCTAAGGTGTGTGAATAGAGGGTTTTGGTGGGAAGCAAGGAGAGGCAAAATGTGAGTCACATTTTCAAGAAACACTTGTGATAATGTGATATGTAGAACCCTTTGTTAGCTTTTAAAGCTAAAAGCAAAAGAGTAAACAGTAATAGAGTTGGGACTGAGATAAAATAATTTTCCAGGAAGTTGCTGACACAGTGGCTTCCTTGTGTTAATAGTGATGAGCCACCAGCCACCAAGTTATTTATTACAATGTAACAGCTGCAATTTTGTGGGTGTGGATGCATTCCCTAAAATCCATTAGACTTTCTTTCAAATCCTGGTTTTGTTAGCATCAGTGGTTGTGCCTGTTGAGTGCTTCAGTGTATAGCAAGTTATACTGTTTATCTTTAACCAGAGCTCAGAAAAATATTACTTAAACAATGCAATGGAAAGCCATTTTGTTTGGGGCACACTGGCAAATTACTGTCCCCCTTTTGTTCATCTGCTATTTACCTTGCATGGAAAAAAACACACTGCAGAGCAGAAATCAGAAGCAGGATGGGAATTTGCCTTTCCATACCTTTTCTCCCTCCCTAACCTCTTTGGCATAGAGGACCTCTTTTTTTTTACCCAGGAAAACAAGGGAAGGAAGGTGGCATGAATAGCCTCTGGAGCAAATTAGGCTCAAAATCTTGCTCTCAGGGACATGGCTGTCAGTCAATTTAGCCACTGTGGACTGGTACTTCATTTCCTTCCCTTTCAGATGGAGGAAACTGCTGTCCCAGAGTTCTACCAGGCAGGGAGGAGTCTCAAGGAAAAAGGCTGGATTTGAGCCTCTAATTAAATCCTTGCCAAGATTCAAGAAATTGATTCTGTTCTCCTCACTGGAAAGACTTCCTCTGCAGTCATGCACCCTTTATCCATGTGCAGCAAAACACATTTAGTATGCAACACCCATAGCACACCAGTTCATTGAGAATTTTTTTCTTCTGAGTAACAATAAAAAGTTGTTTTTCTGTAGGGAGAATAATAGATATCTTGATGTGACAAATTCTGTGGAATGGGAATCCTGGCACACAGGAACCCTGGAAAACAGCCTGCTGATTTCACAGAAAGAATTTGATTTCTGAAGTCGTTACTTAACAAGCACATCTATTTTTTTTTAAAGAAAATGAGGATTCCACCTGCTGTACAGGGAGGAGTGAAGGAAAGGAGCCAGGAAATGGAAGGGAAGGAAATAGAAGGGAGGGAAATGGATAGGGTAATTAAAGATAACTAAGTATTATTTAAAAATAAAATTTAATATATTTTATTGATTTTGCTATTACAATTAAGAAACCACATCAAACTTTGGGCTTTGGCTAGTACTGGAAAGTGGTCAGCCTGAGAAAAAGGAGATGATTGTACTCTTTGCCAACTGCAGCAGGCAAAGCTCATAGGGAAAGCTGAAAAAATGCAGTTCAGGAGGATAAAAGTGAATAGAAGGGAGACTATTAATTCAGTGTCTTTAAGAATAATTTGAGCTTTTACACTGCAGCTATTATTCAACTTAAGACAACCAAATGGGAAAGAAAGCCTAGAACCACAAGTCTTATAGAAGAGTTACTGATAAAGAACACAGACCTTTCTCTGTCATTTCATCATTACACTTTATTGGTTCATTAACTTCCTCTAGTCCTTGCTGTTCTTTGAAGGCATCTGATGAATTAAGCTATGCTGATGTTATTGATTATTGGATATTCATTGTGTTTTTCTAAATAGGTAGTAAGTATATTTGTATTTAAAAGGGCATTCAAACTCAAAGAAATATTTTATCATGGGGGAGTGGTGAACTCAGTTAAGTCAAAGCCAAGTTTTGTGCCCCCATTCTTGTCACAGATTCATTCATTGGGACTTTTTAAAAATAAAAATGCTAAGCTAATGCACGATCACCGACTGGCAGTGACCAAGGAATGCTGTGGTTGGCTCGTCAACACACGAGAAATAAGCATACACAGAAACAGGCAATTTTCTGTGGAGAAGTAGGGATGGAGGGGTCACTCTCCAAGTGGAGAGTACCTTGGCCACCCTCTCAAGGGAAGGGCACTCTAGCCACCCTCTCTGGGGGAGGGCGCATGTTCTCCTGTCCCAGGAGGCTTTTTATTGGGTTCATTTGTACAAGAATTCAGGTAAAGCTCATTACTCATTGCAGGGAAGTAAGTATCAAATAATAAGGAACTCTGAGAGCCTACTCAGGGTCAAAGAGCTGTAAAACTTTGAGAAACAAACTTACTTCCTCCTTGGACCCTTCTCATTCAACCAAGAGCATTCTAAACAAAGCAGGTTTCACAGAATTTTACATATTCTTTCTTAGGCCTGATCACCCGGGCAACCCACCCTTTCTAGTACAGGGTGGCACCACCCTGTCATTGTTTTAGGCTTAGGTGAAGCAAGAGGAACTAAGGCAACCAATAGATGAGGAGATTTTCTCGCAAATGGAATGAGCACTCAAGCTTTGTCAAAGTCGGGGGGTGAGGGTCCATCACCCCCTTTTGCCATAGCCCCCAAAGTCTTTCCTTGGGGGCCTCCCATGTGATCGTGCCTGTCTTAGGTCGTTTCCCCTTGGGGAATCTTACCTGTCATTGGCTAACTGACCAAGCATTGGGGTTCAGGCAGGGTGAAGTAAAAAGAGCAGAAGGGTGCTCCTGCCAGGGAGATAAGCTTTTGTCTCCTTGCTGGCTTATGGTTCCAAGGCCATTCCCTCCGCCTTAGCATAGGCAGGGGTTACAGCTTCTGATACCAGGCAGGGCGGTTCCCAACACTCAGTTAAACATATGCTTTTTAGTTATTTATTTTTAAATTTTATTTTAATCACTGTCCAAGTATAGTTTTCTCCCTTTTACTCCCATTCCAGCCCACCCACCCATCCCTCCCCACTTCCTTCCCATTACCACCCTCCCCCTAGTTTTTCTCCATGTGTCCTTTAAATTTGTTCCTGTAAACCCTTCCCATTTTCCCCTGAAACACCCTCTTCTCTCCCCTGTGGTCACTTTCAACCTGTCCTCTATTTCAGTGTCTTTGACTATATCTTGCTTGTTTCTTTGTTGTTTAGGTTCCTGTTAAAAGGTGAGATCATATGGTATTTGTCTTTCACTGCCAGGCTTATTTCGCTTAGCATAATGCTTTCCAGTTCCATCCATGCTGTTGGGAAGGGAACGAGCTCCTCCTTTCTTTTTGCTGCATATAATTCCATTGTGTAAATGTACCATAGGTTTTTGATCCATTCATTTACTGATGGGCACCTAGGCTGCTTCCAGCATTTAGCTATTGTAAATTGCGCTGCTACGAACATTGGGGTGCAAAGGTTCTTTTGGATTGGTGTTTCAGGATTCTTAGGATATAGTCCCAGCAGTGGAATGGCTGGGTCAAAAGGCAGATCCATTTTTAGTTTTCTGAGGAGGTTCCATACTGTTTCCATAGTGGTTGTACCAGTCTGCAGTCCCACCAACAGTGCACTAGGGTCCCCTTTTCTCCACAACCACTCCAACACTTGGTGTTTGTTGCTTTGTTTATGGTGGCCATTCTGAATGGTGTGAAGTGGTATCTCATGTGGTTTTAATTTGCATCTCTCTGATAGCTAGCGATATTGAACATCGTTTCATGTGTCTTTGGATCTTCTGTATGTCCTGCTTGGAGAAGTGTCTGTTCAAGTCCTTTGCCCATTTTTTAATTGGGTTGCTTGTGTTCTTAGCGTATAATCGTGTAAGTTCTTTAAATATTTTGGAGATTAAGCCCTTGTCTGAGGAATCATTGGCAAATATGTTTTCCCAGATAGTTGGTTCTCTTTTTATTTTGATACTGTTTTCTTTAGCTGTGCAGAAGCTTTTTATTTTGATGAGGTCCCATTTTGTTTATTCTTTCCTTTATGTCCCTTGCTGTAGGGGACATGTCAGTAAACAAGTTTTTGCGTGATATATCTGAGATTTTCCTACCTATGTTCTCCTCTAGTACTTTAATGGTGCCACGGTTTATATTTAAGTCTTTTATCCATCTTGAATTTATTTTTGTATAAGGTGTAAGTTGGTGTTCTAGTTTCATTTTTTTGCACGTAGCTGTCCAGTTTTCCCAACACCAGTTGTTGAAGAGGCTATCTTTACTCCATTTTATGTTGTTGCCTCCTTTGTCAAATATCAATTGACTGTAAAGACTTGGGTTTATTTCTGGGCTCTCTGTTCTTTTCCATTGATCCATGTGCCTGTTTTTATGCCAGTACCAGTCTGTTTTGATTACAGTGGCCTTGTAGTATAGTTTAGTGTCAGGTATAGTGATGCCTCCTACCTTACACTTCTGTCTCAAAATTGCAGCAGCTATTCGGGGTCAGTTATGGTTCCATATACATTTTTGAAGTGTTTGTTCTATGTCTGAGAAAAACGCTTTTGGTACTTTAATAGGTATTGCATTGGATGTGTAAATTGCTTTGGATAGTATGGACATGTTGATGATATTGATTCTTCCAATCCAGGAACACGGTATATGTTTCCATTTGTTGTTATCTTCCCTGATTTCTTTCCTCAGTGGTATGTAGTTTTCTGAATAGAGGTCTTTTACTTATTTGGTTAGGTTTATTCCTAGGTATTTTATTTTTCTTTTTGCTATTTCAAATGGGATTTTTTCCTTGATTTCCACTTCTGCTGTTTCATTGGTGGTATACAGAAATGCCTTTGATTTCTGGATAATGACTTTGTATCCTGCTGTTTAGCCAAATTCATTTATTAGGTCAAGCAGTTTTTTGGCTGAGTGTATAGGATCTTTTTACGTACCCTATCATGTCATCTGCAAACAATGACAGTTTTGTTTCCTCCTTTTTTATTTGGATGCCTTTTATTTCCTTTTCTTGTCTGATCGCTGTGGCTAAAACTTCCAATACTATGTTGAATAAAAGTGGTGAAAGTGGACAACCTTGTCTTGTTCCTGATATTAGTGGAAAAGATTTTAGTTTTTGCCCAGTGAGTATGATCTTGGCAGTAGGTCCCTCATATATGGCCTTTATTATGTTGAGGAATGCTCCCTCTATTCCCACTTTGCTGAGTGTTTTTATCATAAATGGGTGTTGTACGTTATCAAATGCTTTTTGTGCATCTATTGAGATGATCATGTGATTTTTGTCTTTGCTTTTATTTATGTGATGTGTTACATTTACTGATTTGCAAATATTGAACCATCCTTGCATCCTTGGGATGAAACCCACTTGGTCATGGTGGATGATCTTTTTAATGTATTGTTGAATTATGTTAGCCAGTATTTTGTTGAGGATTTTAGCTCAATGTTCATCTGCGATATTGGCCTGAAGTTTTCTTTCTTTTTTGTGTCTTTATCTGGTTTTGGAATTAGGATGATGTTGGCCTCGTAAAAAAACTTTGGGAGTCTTCCATGTTTTTGGATTTCTTGGAATAGTCTGTGAAGGATAGGGGTTAGCTCTTCCTTAAATGCTTTGTAGAATTCTCCTGTGAAACCATCTGGTCCAGGGCTTTTGTGTGTTGGGAGTTTTTTGATTACTGCTTCGATTTCTTTTGCTGTTTTTGGTCTGTTCAGGCTTTCTGCTTCTTTTTCAATGAGTTTTGGAAGATTATATTTTTCTAGAAATTTGCCCATTTCACCTAGGTTTTAAAATTTCTTGGCATACAATTCTTTGCAGTAATTTGTTACAATTCTTTTTATATCTGTGGTATCAGTTGTAATCTGTCCTCTTTCATTTCTGATTGTGTTCATTTGGGTCTTCTCTCTTTTTTTCTTGATGAGTCTGCTTAAAGGCTTGTCAATTTTGTTTATCTTTTCAAAGAACCAGCTCCTGGATTCATTGATCCTTAGAATTGTGCTCATAGTCTCTATGTCATTTAATTCTGCTCTGATCTTGGTTATTTCCTTCCTTCTACTTGCTCTGGGCTGTCTTTGTTGTTGTTCCTCTAGTTCTTGTAGACATAGGGTTAGGTTGTTTGTTTGAAATATTTCTATCTTTTTTAGGTAAGCCTGTATCGCTATGAACTTCCTTCTCCAGACTGCCTTCACTGTGTCCCATAAGTTTCGGGTTGTTGTGAGTTCATTTTCATTTGTTTCCAGAAACCTTTTGATTTCTTCCCTGATTTCATTCTTGACCCATTCATTGTTTAATAGCATGCTATTTAATCTCCATGATTTTATGTGTTTTGGAATTTTTCCTTGGGGTTGGTTTCTAGTTTCAGTCCCTGTGGTCCAAGAAAATGCTTGGTATGATTTCGATTTTCTTGAAATTGTCGAGGCTTGTTTGTGTCCTATCATGTGTTTTATCTTTGAAAATGTTCCGTGTACATTTGAAAAGAAGTATATTTAGCTTCTTTGAGAAGGAGGGCTCTGTATGTGTCAGTTACATCCATTTCATCTAGGGTATTGTTCAATGGCACAATATCTTTGTTGATAATTTGTTTGGAAGATCTGTCCATTTTTGACAGTGGGGTGTTAAAATCCCCCACTATAATTGTGTTGCTGTCAATATCTTTCTTGAAGTCCTCTAGGATTTTCTTTATGTATTTGGGTGCACCTATGTTGGGTGCATATATATTTACAATATTGATGTCTTCTTGGTGGATTCTTCCCTTGAGTATTATGTGGTGACTTTCTGGGTCTCTCTTCATGGCCCTTTTTTGGAAGTCTCTTTTGTCTGAAATGAGTATTGCTGCCCTGGCTTTTTTTCCCTGTCCATTTGCTTGGAAAATTTGTTTCCAGCCCTTCACTTTCAGCCTGTGTAGGTCTTTTATCCTAAGGTGGGTCTCTTGTAGGCAGCATATATGTGGGTCATGTTTTCTTATCCATTCAGCTATTCTATGTCTTTTGATTGGAGCATTTAATCCATTTACACTTAAGGTTATTATTGATAGGTACTTATTCATTGCCACTTATTTACCTGTGTTCCTCTCTCCTCTCTCTCTCTCTGTCTCTCTCTATCTCTATCTCTATCTCTATCTCTATCTCTATCTCTCTATTTCTCTGTCTTTTCCTTCCTTTCCTTAAAGCAGTCCCTTTAGCATCTCTTGCAGAGCTGTTTTGGTGGAGGTGTATTCTTTTAGTCTTCTTTTGTCTGGGAAGCTTCTTATTTGGCCTTCTATCTTGATTGAGTGTCTTGCTTAGTAAAGTAGTCTTGGTTGGAGACCTCTGGTTCTCATTACTTGGAATATTTCTTGCCATTCTCTTCTGGCTTGGAGTGTTTCCATTAAGAAGTCAGCTGTTAGCCTTATTGGGGCTCCCTTGTATGTTACTTCCTGTTTCTCCTTTGCTGCCTTTAACATTCTGTCTTTGTCTTGAAATTTTGCTATTTTAATTATAATGTGTCTTAGGGTGGGTCTCTTTGTGTTC
>PVIA01017715.1:0-14851 GCA_004024845.1 Tonatia bakeri
GGGAGGACTTGAATGGGAGTAGGGGGGTGAAAACTGTACTTGAACATTCATTTAAATAAAAATTAAAAAAAAAATGTTATAAGGATTAAGTATAAAATTCCCTCCGTTCAGTGTCTTTCTAATTATAGTTTGCCCCTGTATTTACAAAATTCCCTAAAAGTCTTACCACCCCTTTAACATGTAGTGCGAATACATATGGTACAGATACTGGTAGTTAAAAATATCTGACTTCCCTGCTGGAATTAAAGGAGAAAATAATTAGTTAAGCCTTTACTTTTTCCTCACAAGTCTTTCAGATCTTTCTTCCAGACACCTAAATTACAGATTAGTTATCTTCTTTCTTGAGTGGGTGAAAGCAGACATTTATCAATACAAGGGGTGAAGAAGTACCAAGGACTGTGGAGAAGATGAGTGAGTATGTTGCTCCAACAGGAAAGGACTGGAAATGCACAGCTCTGCCCAAACTGTGGACCCGAAGAAGATTCATTTGATGTGAACCAAAAGAAGGCATTTGTCTGCGAGATGGACTCCAGGTAGTCCACCCATAGTCCAAATTTTATGTATAATAAAAGTCTAGCAGCCATCTGCTTAATGGGGCTTCTCCCACACTCCATATGCCTCAGAGAACTTCAGACAGAAGCCTTTGCTTCCTGCACCATACCCTGCTCATTTACCTGACTTGAAAACTATTATACAGGCTTTTCTGGTTCCCTCTTTTTGACCAATGGACTGTGACACCTCCCCCCCATCAGAAGTGTCCGAATACATCTAGTTAGGATACACAAAGCCCACCAATCAGGACTGTGAGAGCCTGACCAATCAGGAGTGTACAGATTTGGATTCCTTATTTACATAAAATGGACCTAATTGTAAATCTGAGCCAGCACAAGGCAGCCTCCCCTTTGTCTGCGGAAACACAGTTTAGGCTGCTGCCTGAATCTGTCTCCTAGACTGCAGCTCTATTTCGTCTAATAAGTATTGTTTTTTTAAAAATTCTTTATTACAGCCTAAAATTAATTTGGTTTGCAAAACCCAGGAAGACCTTGGGCAGAGACCGAGAAATAAAGAGAATCCACACAGCAGAAGCTGTGGCCAACTTCCCACTCAACTGTGTCTTCTTAGGAGAGATTAGTTTGTGGATGTTTGTAAGTGCGACTTGCCTTTGCAGCTTGCTCTTAGAACCACCGCAACCCTAGAACCCTCTGGTCCGAAAGAAAGAACTGAGTCCAGTGGGTGGGTTTACACCAGCAGGAAAGATTGAGATTGGAATTACCTAATCACAGTTGACAGTCTGGGGTGGTGTGAAAGGAAAGGCAGGCAAGGCAGGGTGGGGGCTTGGGACAATGAACCCAACAGAAGGGGGTGGGCGGTGGATATGGGCTGTGGGAACGACATGAGACAAGGGGGCACTTGTCCATTTCCTCCTCGTATTTCTCCTTCTCTCCAGGTCTTGGGCAGGAAAGAAGGCTATGTTGCAGATGGAGCCTGGTGGGTCAGGACCCTGGGCCAACCTCGAGTGTCCGGACACGGCCCTGGGCCCAGGCCTTCTTCTCAGTCTCCGCCCTGCTTTTCTCCACCACCGCGGGTGGCAGAGCTGTGCCTTTCTCTGGTCATACCCTCTGGGCAGAACAGGCATTAACTGCTGCTAAAAATACATCCCCTCCCCAAGGCTCGGGTCCCCTCTTCCTGCGGATCCTGGGTCCTGATCCTCAGATCAAGAGTCCCTGCTCAGGAGGAGGGCAGCCTGGACTGTCAGCGGGACAGTTTAGGAGACCTACAGTGTGCCAGAACTCAGTCCTGGGGGCTGGTCGCCTACTGGAAAAGACCATACGCGCCTATCCGCCGGAGCCATTTACTGGTGGCAAGTGAGGGGAGGGTCGCTGTGCCTGGGATTCCTTAGGCTTTGGGAGGAAGTGATATTTGCGGATATTTGGGCCAGAAACACTCGGATATGAAAAATCCTCCAGAAGGATGGGCTCCTTTGGAAGACCAGCGAAAGGACTCAGGGAGTGTCGAGAGGGGACGCTGCCCCCACGCGGCTCCAATCGCGTCTTTGGAGACTCATGCCCAGTCCCTCAAGGTGGCGTGGAGGGGGCGAATCCCAGAGCCCATCCAGTCCACCGCAAACCACCCCTGCGCAACCCACGTTACCCTGGGGAGCCCTTGGGTCCTGCCAGGCGGAAGGGGCTTCACCGGACCGCGACTGCCCAGAGGGCGCCTCCTAAATCTCCGATACGGAAAACCTTAGCCAACTGGGCACCTCCAAAGTGTGACTTAAGCTGAAAAGTGCAGGACTCAATTGAGGCTGCCTCCCGAGGACGCTGCGGGGGTACAGCCTTCAATCGCAGCAGCCTCACTCCTCCATTGCGCAATGGGGGCTGTTCTCTGCTAAGGGGACTCCCAGCGTCCCAGGCCTTAGCATCCCAGGCCTTTGCGTCCCTGCAGTGAAGTGCCGCGGCCCTCTGGGGTAGCGGGCAAGAGCGTGGGAAGCCCACCCCCACTGCTCAGAGTGAAGAGGTGGGTGGGAAACCCCTAACTACTAAGGTGGGGGGCGAGGGTAGTAGAACCCCACTTCCGTGCATCCAGTTAGTGAAAAGGAGAAGTGCCAGCTGTCCTCTGAGTAGGGGGTACTCACGGATGGAAGATCTCCTCCCTGCCCTATTCAGAGATAGTGAAGGAAAGTATGGGAACACCTCTCCACTCCTGCATCCCATCAAGAGGCTGGGGGCACTAGAGGGTGGGAGTACCCTTCCCTGCGGCGCTAGGAGTTAGTGGAGAGGAGGCCAGGAGCACCCGCAGCCCTCCGAGCACAGTGGGAAGTGGGGGGCAGGGAGTGGGAACCCCCAGTCTGTGCTCTGAGGCAGTGTAGAGGAGGTGGACCGCGCTGTGGCTGAGTGTGGGAGGGCGGAAGGAGGGGACACCCGGGTGAGGCTCAGCCGGTGCCCCCCGCCCCCCGCTTCCTGCATTTCTCCCTATTCGCCAGCCCCCCGCCTCCACTAGCTCGGCCGTCGGGGGGCGGCGGTGGGTGGAGGCCTGGCTGCGCCAGGCGGGGTGGGGAGAGGCGGGCCGAGGGCCCCCTGTCGCACCCGCCCCCTCCCGCGCGGTGGCGGCAGCGGCGGCTCCAGGAGCTGCCCCCGAGGCCCCAGCTCGGCCCTCGCCCGCGCGTCAGCGCCCAGCCCGGGGCGACGAGCTCTGCCCGCTCCGAGGCTCCTGCGCGCAGCCCAGGGCGCGGGCAGCCGGGCTACCAAGGCGGCGCGGGGGTGGGACGCGGGCGGCGGCGGGCGAGCGGGCGGCGCTGCCCGAGCCGGGCTCGCTCGGCCGGCGCCCCGCGAACCGCCCCGATGTGGCAGGAGGCGATGCGGCGCCGCCGCTACCTGCGGGACCGCGCCGAGGCAGCGGCCGCAGCGGCGGCGGGCGGCGGCGGCGACAGGCTGCAGCGGTCCCGGGACTGGCTGTATGAATCTTACTACTGCATGAGCCAGCAGCACCCGCTCATCATCTTCCTGCTGCTGATCGTCATGGGCGCCTGTCTCGCCCTGCTCGCTGTCTTCTTCGCGCTCCAGCTGGTAAGTGGTCTCTGCCGGACCTGCCCCGCGCTTTCCAGGTCTCAGCTCCCAGCCCACCCGCAGAGCGGCCCTTCCCCCTCAGCTCACTGCCCCTCCAGCCTGCTCCGCCGCTGGCCGCGCTCGGGCAAGGGCTACGGGCACCAGAAAAGTTTCCTCGGACAGTTCTCCCCAAAATAAAGTTGCCAGGATGTTCACCAGGTGGACCGCGGGGCGTGCGTTTTCCCAGTGTCTGCGCACCCGTAGGCAAACTCCACTGTGCTCTGCACTGCTCGGCTGCCTGCCACATCTGCTCCGCTCCAATAGGTCTCCATCCAAATCAACCCCCGGCTTCACGAGGCCACTGCTTGGCCCCTGAGCTGGCGTTTCAGTTTATTTGGATATTATTAGTTCTGTAAAAAGCCTGCCTTGGGAAAGTGGTTAATAAGGAGGAAACTGTAAAAAAAAAAGTATATTATCGTACATCTTTGCCTTACAATCTGCATATTTAGTCCCATAGACAGAAGGGGATGGGGTGTTGACCTGTTGTGAATCTGCGTCCTCTGAATCCGTAAGTAAGGAGCGTCAATGCTTTCCTGTTTCTGGAGCGGTAGTTAACTGTGTGCACAGGTTGTTAAAGTGGATTTCATCAGTGGGAGCACCATGCAACCCAACGGCGGATGTCAATTTTGTCCATTTGTATTTTGCAAGGAGAAATCCTTGGCTCACTCCATTTAGCAGTGAGGGAAAATCTGTAGATGGCGGTAAACTTCCTGTCACTGATCCTTCTGTTTGGTCAAACTTTTGCACCGCCAATATGTTTGTGCAGATTTGGGGCCAAACATCGATTACCCAGTGAGCTATTTCTGGGCAGTGTTTGATCTGGGGATGTCTCCACTGAACAATATAGATACATATGGTTTTAGCTTAGACCATAAATATGAACCTACACTTGTGTCCACTGAGCAAAGAAGTGGATGTTTGTTCATGTTTCACTCAGTGTACAAAATAGCTGTTTTGGTGTTCGGCAGTTTGCTTCTGATATTCTGAGCCAGATGGTGCTCCAATGTAATGAATGCACTGGAGAACTTACCACCGTGGGGTCTTTTTTAAAAGTAGCGTTTTCTCCCCTCCCCACCCCCCACACTATTGAAAGGATGCTGAACACAGGTCAGAGAATTAAAAACAGAGTGTAGCAGATCATGAGTCCACAGACCCCAACTGGCTCTCCTACATAAAGCAGAGAGCAGAGAGCACCTTTTGATCCTGTGTCCTGGGTGTGAGTTCAGGGCACTCCTTAGACCCTTGCAACCAGTCCTGCTTCTGATGCTCTCTGGAGGGACATCTTTATTTCTCTTCAACACTTTTAGGACCCAAAGGGCCTTGGAGAGAGACCTCTTTCTGCTCAGTCTCATTGGCAAGCAGTATCTCTAAAAGCATCTTCTTTTTGTTCCAGTACTTTCAGGGAAGAAAACATGTCAGTTTTCCTCTGGAAATCTGTTTTGCCAGGACATAGCTGCTGGTGATTCTGTTGAATCTCTAATGTAAACCTGTTCTGGCTTGTTCTCTTCTAAATAGAAAAGGAGGAGCAGGTGATGGCCTATTTATAGTCATTAATATATTTAAAGACAAGTGGGAAGTTCGTACCTCCCCTACACACACTGCTTTGTTTGCTACGACGCAGATTTCTGATTTCTTTGACTGCCTCGCATGGATGTTCCTGAATAGGTCGGTCAGAGACTCAGTGGAGTCGAGCTGAGAGCACACTTCTCTGATTTGTCTTGATCTGTGTGTTTGTGTTTCTTTACACAAGTCTTTTATGTCCCTTTTCACTCAATGCAAATGCTGGAGCGGTATCCTTTTACAAAGTTTACACAGGCCTTTTTACTTTTTCTTGATCAGTCAATTGTTGCCACACTTCACCGAGGTTCAGCTAAATTGTTTAAAGCACAAAATGGGCACTTCCCAGAGCATGGCTGTAGCCCGGGCTGCTGCCCAGATGGATCCCATCCTTCTGCTATACATGATCCATGGTCTGACTACTCTGCAAATCCTTTGAGGTGACAAGCTGTGCAGAAATGTTCTGGAATCAGGGAGGGTGGTGGAAAGGTGGGAACTGGTGCTGCCGCCAAGTGGGAAGTGGGAAACTCTGGGAAGAATAAGCACATCCTACAAAACTGGATCATAGGAGGGAACGGGACAATTCTGAGCTCCTCATGTTTAATTTCTCTTGATTTTAGTGATGCTCTAAAGAGCAGTTCCTCTTCCCAAAATATGTTCTGACAGTTAATACCAAAATATGTCCAGATAGTCAAATGTGGTTGGGGTAGGAGCATTGGAAGATGGGATGGTGTTAACATTGAACAATGTTCACACGGCAAGGGGTGAGTTCATTTTTCAGGCTGACCAGAGCCTGGCTTCCCGGAGATCTACCTCGGAGATGGAAACAGCTGCTTGGGGCTGGCCCAGGCATCCACCTTCCAGCACTTTACTAGAATAGCTAGGCTCTGATGTAATTCAGGAGCTCAGCAGATCTATTTTTGCTGCCTGAAATCTTGGACAAATTCCTTCTTTCCCATGAATCTGCTTGATTTCGATTTCCATCAGTTTTTGTAGTAGAAAAAGTCTGGCAGTTTTCTTGATGCACATCCATAGATCTGGGAACATTTGGATTGTAAAATCACTTTAGCGAGCATCGTCCGGTACACAGGGGTTTTTTGCTATATGTAATTGCCTTTGTATGAAGGGGTTGAAAATATCTGTTGAAAAAAGTAAGCTTTGTCATGATTTTGTATTTCCGTAAGTGACATTATTCAGAAACTAGTTTCACTTGATTTCAATCCACGGTCAATCCATGATTTTGCATCATTGATCTTGATGTTAAAGTAATCCTCAAAGTATTTTTATTGTACTGTAAATGTAAATTTGAAATTGAAACTCCACCATCTTGCTTATCTCTTTGCTACATAAAAAGTTATTAAATAGATTTAACTCCATATCTGTTAAGAATTATCTAGACACGAAACAAACTTTGTTAGCATGTCTAGAATTATGACATTCTCTTTAATAATATTAAGATATTTTCCATTGCTTATCATGGAAATGTTTAATGATAGTACTAGGCATGATGAGCAAAATAAACTTTGTTCCTGGCCTTGGAAAACAGGGAATTAAGGAGACCAAAGTTTAAGTAGTCTAAGTATTGTGATGTCACTTCATTTTCTAGGATTGGCTCTCATTACTATATGCAAGAAAATCCTTTCTCAGAATGGAATTTTCTCTCCTTTGTTATGTCTTGAATCCGATAGCTTTTCTCAAAATTTGTTTGTCATTGTTAGGAAAGGTTTATAGTGATGGTTTATATATAGTGAGAGTTTATACATATATATATATATAAAATGATGGTATATATATAAAATGATGATATATATATGTGTGTGTGTGTGTGTGTATATATATATATATATATATAGTTTGTCAAAATAGAAGCTGGCACTAGTCAGGTTTATTTTAGTTAAAATTTATATTTAGAAAGAGTCAGTATTTCAGCTGGAATGGAAAAATTTTGTTCCTATAAGTTTTAAGTGGTCAGATATCGCAATAAAATAGATGTTTTGTGTGTTTTTGGTTTGATACCGAAAGCCATAAAAGAGTATATACTTACATTAAATATGTACTTTTAATAATATGATTTTGAATGTGAAAATGATCTACCCTCTTGCTTTTACTGTGATTTAGTGTGCAAAATCTTTAAAACAATAACCATAAGTACTTTTTATTACAAACCAAATATCCAGTATCCATTTTTCTAGGGGCTGATATAGTGGGACATTTCTTGTGTGTGTGTGTGTGTGTGTGTCTGTGTGTGTGTGTGTCTGTGTATATGTATGTATATGAAAGAATTATATGAAAGAATCCATATAATTTTCCATTTATATCAAAAATTATGAAAGAATCGTAATTTTTCCAAAGCCAACCAACCAACCAACCAACAAGCCCAACATTGTCAGATGGACTTGGCTTTATCATTGCAGGCAGCATTTCAGTACCCTCAGTGGGCAAAAGTAGGCCAATGGGGAGAAATGAATCTTTCAGCCCTTTCTTGGGGTGGAAGGCTAAAGAAGGCAGGTAAGTATGCCTGTCATCTCCTAAGGGCCAGGAAATTCTGTGCATACCACCTCTGGTCCTGTAATACCTCTTTTTGACCATTTCTATACCTGCAGGAAAATATTAGTTGGCAGAGGTTTGTAATTTACAACCAGCAATTCATTGTCATTTTATTTATAATTTAACTTCGGTATAAACAGAAGATAAGGAAAACTGTAATTTTCTGCCTGAAAGCTGGTTGCAATTTAGAGGACTAGCAAGAAAGGCCTTTGGAAGCATCCTGTGGATATTAAAGTGCATAATTAGGCATATGCACAGTACCTTGCCTTCTTTATTTAACAAAGGCAGAGACTGTAGTGGTTAGGAGCGTCTGTCTGCACGGCATTTTGGTTTGTCCCTTTCCACCTCTGTGATCTCGGACAAATGGTTTAACCTCTCTTTACCCCAGGTTTCTTGTTTGTGAATGGAATGGTTACCTGCCTTCTAAGGTGATGGTCCAAATTAATACATGTGAAGCACTTAGAATGACGCCTGACACAGAATGTGCCTTCAGGAACTACTGTTATTAGTGGGTCTTCTGTAGCTGCATTTCCACTGTTGCCGGGAAGGAACACATAGACACATGGCATTAGAGCTGGAAGGGCTCTCATTGTACAGACAAGGAAAATGAGACCAAAAGAGGTTAGCTCATTTTTTCAAGGTCATGCCATTGCTGTGGTGACACCAGGTGCAGAGTGTTTGACTTTTCCTGGCTCAACTTTCTTAGAGCTCACTGCTGGTCTAGAATGCACGTTTCTGGCCCTGGCCCAAAAGTAATTTTCTTGCTGATGTTTCATGTTGATGTGAACATCCTCCATCTTCACGGTGTAATGGAGTTACATTTCCCTTTTCTTCCCTTTAATGTTAAAAGAATCTAGGTAGAGATGCTTCCTCTCAATGAATTCACTGAGATGGGGCATCATTTATTCCCATTTTACTGAATGTTCCCAGTGCCTTCCTCATTAAGCAGAGGATCCCTTTGTGACTTTCCTCTGCTGTCTGAGCAGTCTCTGGCATAAGCACTGTGGCATGTATAATCCATTCCAACTGAACTGTCTGTAAAACTCACTGATGTTTTTACATCAAACTTTCTATTTAAGAAATGATAACGCTGCTAGAGCTGATCTATTGCTAAGTTAAAGTTGTTTTATGGTTGTATTAACTGGTATATTTGATCAGTAACTGTTAGTGATAAGAGTGTCAAAGCCGGGTATTTGTGTATAATGCACTGGTACATTCGTCCTTTCTAGAACTTGTTATTGGCATGGGCACACTATCAAGCTCTAGAGCTTACACAGTTCAGCCTTGGCCAAGTGCCCTGTCTGCACTGGTTTCTGCCTCTGACAACTGCAGAGCTCATGAACCATACAGAATCATTTAACCACTACATTACTGTCATCTGACGTGCAAGATAATTTTGTGAATCCGTCTCGTCTCCTCAACTAATTGTTAGTTCTTTCAGGGAAGAAGTGTAGCACTCCCCGTATTTAACACGGCACTAACCATTTTGCAGGTGCTTAATTAACACTTATAATTTACGGTGTAGGTTTGCTTTCCTTAGCAGTTGTCTTTTCCTTCATGTAGCCTGCTGGTTAAGAGCACAAAACTTTGTGGATAGAACTGGATCCCAGTCTCAATTTTGCTACTTAGTGTGTGTTCCTGACATGTTAATGTATGTGCTGTAGCCTCAGTTATGTCACTTGTGAAATAAAATGAATAAAACCACTGGGATCAGGGAGCTCTGCTGGGAATTGAGACAGAGCAGAAGAGCATTTAGATCAGCGATGGACACCTACTGTACCCCCAAAATGTAGGTTACCATTGTTGTATTTGTACCCTAATGGTTTTTCCTAGGGTACAGCAATAAGGTCTCCTGTAGCTGTATTTCTCATTGAAAACTAATTCAGTACTAGGATTTTTAAACCTGGGTATAAAAGAACAGGTAATGTGTTTCTATTTATATATGTGGTGTGTATAACTTGGAGTTATTAAAAAGGGAGAAGAAGCATAGGCTGTAGCAGCAAGATTTTTGCTTAGTTGATACTCATATGGACATTCTTATTTTTCAGTTTTGTTAGTTTTGATAATGTTATATAAGATATTTCCCATGTGATTTCTCAGCATTGAACTAGGAAGTGACACACCCCTGGCAATTCTGGTTTGCAGCCACCAAGTGCATTCGGGAGGGGAGAAAGAGTAGAGTTAGCTCATGTTTGGTCCATCTGAGCCATTAAAACCCACTAATGTTGTTTCAATGACCTCTTTGTATGAGAATGTAATAAAAATCACAAGGAAGGGAGCTGAGGAGAGCTTCAGATGAAGACTTCGTTAGTCCAACTGTTTCTGGCAGTGTTACAAACAATTCTTTTTATTCCTTCTTTTTACTTGGGTTAACACATCCATCCCCAGGAGCCAGACTCAGGTGACAGAGTGATGAACGCAGAAACGTGAGTCTCAACCTAAAAACCCACTGGGAGCAGATTTGCCAAACAGTTTTCTGAAATGGCCCAGGGTCCTGGAATGAATGATGATGGCAATACAAGAGAGAGAGAATGCAGACCTGGAGTGTGACTATTAAGGATGCATATGGACAATTGCATTTCAGAGTCGAACCAAGTCACTTAAAAAACTTGGTCCTTGAATGGGAGTTTTCAGTTATTAGCACAATTAAATATATTATATGAATAATTTATTGTTTTGGAAACATATAGACTTAAACTATAATAACTTGTTATTAGATCATTGGGAATTCCCAATATTTCTCAAGATGATCGTCATTGTCTGAGAGAGTCCCAAGAATAAGTCACGTCCCTAGGGTCACCACCCTAGAGAAGATAGTGGATCAGCACTATTGTAATGGGACCCTGGATTGCACAATCTTGGAATTAGAACCTCTACTTTTTCCACCAAAGTGTTTTACTATTCACCAGACACAATGGAAGTGGTATATTACAGCTAGGGTCAGCCAGAGATCAAAGGTGCTGACTTCAATGTCTATGTGCTTTCAACCCGAGACCAAATTATGGGATGTGTGTTCTAAGTGTCCCGTATTATTTTTAAAGCTTTCTAAAACGAAAGGGTAAAATAATTAAGATTTATGACTGCTAGTGATCTGAACTAGGAAAACTTTTAGGTGAGTTCATTACTAGAACCAATACAAAGCTCTTGATGTTTAAAATTCAGAGACTAAAGAGATCAGGTGAATGCAAATGAAAGACATATCGAAGAAATATTAACCTACTTCAAATATATGGGAGATCTAATGTCTACTTCTTTCCTACCATTGATTTTCAGTTAATTCAAATATTCATACGTTCTTCAGAATTGGACTTTAGGTATGCAAAATGAGATTTTTCATTTGATTAATTTGATTCATCTTTGATTCTCGAGCACAATGTCTGTTAATCTCTATCAGGCTTACTTACCTATTTATGCTGAGATAAACACTCAAGAACCCAGCACAGAATAGACAATCTCCAATAATGTATTTCTGTCTGTGTTTTGCACCCATCCCATTCCCCTGTGCAGCCTCAGAAGTCAACTTCATATTGCACTTTGTGTTTATCATCTTCTTTTTTGTTTATCATACGCACACATCATATATATCATATATATGACATGTGTACGACACAGGTCATACACATGTCACATATGACGTGCACATGATATATATATATGTGGTGTGAGGTGGTGATCAAGATCCATTTACATATTTTTTCTTTGTGAAGAATGAATTTTTGCTGAATTGTTATAGTTATTGCTTTCCTGATCAAAATCCCGCATATGAGTGGTTTGTCATGGGCTGTCTCCTCTGTTTCGTTGCCTAAGTTTTGTTTTGCTTTTATCCCTGCAACACTGCACACTTGCATACACAAACACACTCATGGAGCACAATTACTAAAGCTTTACAAAATATTTATATTAATCAGAGCAGGTAACATGCAACTCCTTCACAAGTTTCTTGATTATTCTTTTGTTCTTTCATATACATTTTGTAGTCACCTATGTCAATCTCCATATGAAACAACTCTATTCGGATCTTGTTAGTATCTATACTGAATCTATTGATTCATTCCTGAGAATTGATATTTTAGAATAGGTGTTTCTATCCACGAAGGTGGGCTGTTTCAGAGCCTCTACTGCATCCTAGAGGTCACTCTCCAAACTCCAAAGGAGGTTATCCACAGGCAGGCCCTGTCGCTGAGTCTTCACAAAGTCATTCCTGCCTTTGATCAACAAAGCTGCTTTAGGGAGATGGGGAAAAGGGTAAGACCAGTTAATCTGAAGGTTTATCTGTTGGTTTGGGCAGAAACATTGTGGACAGGAAAGCAAAGTCTGTATCCAGAGTAAGTTCAGTTCAGGGGAGAGCAAAGTGCTGTACCTTTCAGCATGGTAGAATGAATTGTAATCAGCTTGCCATAAATAGTTGCTGATCCTCCAAACGATGACACATGTAAGGGACTAAGAGTTATGGCACTTTAATTGTCTGTTTAGGTGACACTAGTGTATTCTACAGAACCAGCTACAATCCAGACTTGGATTTATATTTCCTCAGGCATAGGGAACTTTCTGTGAGGACATAGGTACAAGTTCAGAGAGAGAAAGGAGGCAGTATAGCTGGAGTAGAGGCTGTGAGTGTCTGTATCCTTGGCTCATGGAACTTGTGCCATCAGACCTGTGTGAGCCCGAACTCTCGAATTCCACCTCCACTTGTAGATGGGATGCCTGTGTACACACCCAATTTCATGGCCTAGAGTACAGGTGACAAACACAAGGCCTGCAGGCCGAATCCAGCCCTACATCTTGTTTTATCTGGCCTGGCACCTTGTTTCTACCTGGCGGCAGCGCTGAACTCCTTGCCCCTAGTTAAGGAGTAGTTACTTTTACAGTCCTAAAATTGCATTCAGCCTTTTGAAGGCAACTGTGAGGCTGATGTGGCCTCTGGTGAAAATGAGTTTGACACCCCTGGCCTAGAGGATCACAGCAATCTGTTAGTTATGGACATCTCAGATAGCATAAGGACTTCTGGTCCATGGTCAGTGTTCAGTACCTTCTGGGGTTTAGTGACAAGCCAGCCATTATTTCTCAAATGGGGAGTGATTATCTGCAGAAGTACTAAGAAGCCTCATAAAGCACTGGTGTGGGTGAGAAAGCAGGGGTTTTGGGGGCAATCTGCAAAGACAAACATGGCTAGGCACCCAAAGGATGACCATGGTAGAGGAGCTCAATGGAGGGGGCTTTGAGAATCTGTGCTTCTGAGTAGCTACTACTTCTGAGCTTCTGCAGCCAAGAGTTTGCTTGTCCACTGTTTACCAGTGGTCAGAATTTGGGCAGAAGGGCAGGATATGGAGCAGGGAACAGTGAGGACCAGCTGAAGTCTGCTTAGACCTCTGCGCTCATGACCATATCTGATGTGGAGATCTTAGGTGAAAACTAGTCTGTATATGTAAGCACTGGCACAGTTTTCTCATCTGTTGACTCTAAGAGCCATATAGAGAAAGGACTTCTGAAAAATGAAACTCCCAGCAAAACCAAACTGACCATAGATGATTCAGCTCAACTTTGAAAACAATCAGTCTCTCTCCGAGACCCACCTTTACTCTAAGCACACTACAGGTATTGATATATACTATGTTTTCATTATTCTTTTCAAGTTTATGTTATAATTTCTTTTTCAACCCAAAAGTTAGAGTTGTGCTTTTTATCCAACAAATGTATGTTAACTTTAATTTATACTTTTGTTATAAACTTCTCATTTAAAATTATTGTGATCCAAGAACATGTGTCTCTATATTTCTTTTTGGAAATTTTTGGTAAATTGCCCAGTACATAATTTAAAAACAAATCACCCCATGTGCACTTGAGAAGAATATTGTTCTTCCTGAGGTTGTCTATAGAATTCTATATTTGTCAATTAAGTCAAACTTACTAAATTATAGCATTCAGATCTTTTGCATTATTTGTTTTGTTTTTGTTTTGTTTGCTTGATCTATCAACAGCTGAATGAGATGCTGAACCCTGCTACTCTTGGTACATGGATTTACTTCTCCCTCTTGTTCTATACGCTTACTTAGCTTTACACATTTTGAGGCTATTTTATTGAGTTTATAGATGTTTGAAATTGTTATAATTGCCTAGGAATTGAGCATTTCATTATTTTATTTTTATTCTTAAAGTTATTTTTTTAATGCATTAATTTGTAAGACACTAAAATAACATATTTTCAACCTTTCTGTGTCTTTTTGCTTAATTCTGTCTCTTCTAAATACGACATAGTTCAGCTTTGTTTTATTATCCAGTCTGGGAACCTACATTTTAATTGGCAAGTTAAAAACCAGTTATTTCATTGTGATAATTGATATATTTGCACTTGTTTATATCATTTTACTTCTTTGATATCTATTTGTCCCAATTCTTTCTCCTTACTCTTTCATTGTTTCTTTTTTTGGCTTGATTTTTTTCTTCTCCTATCTCTTGTTTTTTCCCTCTGATCATTTGGAATTTACGTATTTTATTTGTATTCTTTTGGTAGTCACTCTTGAAAATTTTTTATAATAAAAATTGAAAGTTGGTCACTCTTGACATCTAGTTCATTAAATGACTTTGAAACACTTTATCTCTACTTTTCTTTTCCTTACACTATTAGTGTCATTATTAAATATTTAACTTTTGTCTTTTTAAGCCTATAAATTAGATACTTATTATTATTTTTTCAGATAGGCAGTGTGAGTTTATACCAAGGTGTTTACCATTATGTTTGTCCATCTTCTTCTTTCATATTACAGTCATTTTAGAATTATTTTATTTCTTCAAAGTTCTTTTACAGATTTCTTTTATCTTTCACCACCTGGCTTATTTCACTTATCATAACACTCTCTAGTTCCATCCATGCTGTTATGAATGGTAGGAGTTCTTTCTTTCTGCTGTGTAGTATTCCATTGTGTAAATGTACCACAGTTTTTTCATCCATTCATTTACTGATGGGCATCTAGGTTGCTTCCAGCACTTAGCTATTGTAAATTGTGCTGCTATGAACATTGGGGTGCAAAGGTTCTTTTGGATTGGTGTTTTAGGATTCTTAGGATATAGTCCCAGCAGTGGAATTGCTGGGTCGAAAGGCAGATCCATTTTTAATTTTCTGAGGAAGTTCCATACTGTTTTCC
>PVIA01017716.1:0-14837 GCA_004024845.1 Tonatia bakeri
GCCGCGCCCACCGAAGTCTCTGGTTAATCATCTAAGGCTCCGGTTCTTGCCGTCCGATGTCATGCTGACTCAGCCTCTCGAAGTTTAGGATTGGAATTTTCTCAGCAAATATTTAACCAGGAAAAAAGAAAAGAACGCCCCTCCTTTTCTGTTCTCAGACGTTACGACGTGAGCTACAAATTAATAGCCGTCTGGGCCAATATTTGATCTTTTCTCCAAAAGAGAGTGACTCGCCAACCGGCTCTTCACTCAACTGGAGGGAGGGGGTCCCTGGAAGTAGCGGAGTTGGTCGGTGGGGGCCGGGCCGGGTGCTGCCCCTCGCCGGGCAGCGTGTGGGTGACACCCCGAGGGCCCATTGCAGTGTCTCCGATGGCCATGGGGACACTGCAGATCATACCTCGACCTGACCAGAGTGGGCGCAGTGGGGGAATCCTGCCCCAGGGAGTCCTGGGCGGCCCCCGCCCACCTGTGTGACTCGGGATGTCAGGGTCTCAGCAAGGCCCCTTGGTGGCATTTGCGTCTCAAAAGAAGTGTCAGTGACAGGATTCTGGAAGGGGCTCCCGTTTCGAGGTCAGGAGGGTGGCTCCTCCGGTCCCCATCCAGTGCTGTGCCCTCTGTCCCTTGCAGGAGGCTAAGGTCGCCGTAGCTGCTGCTGCTGAGGGCTGAGCTGGGGGGAGGGCCTGTACCCTAGGAGGGGCCGAGCAGCCAGGGCAGAAGGGCCACATGGACGCCAGGTCCCCGCCCCTGCGGCTGGCCCCCCGGCAGCTCCGTCTCTGTCACCCCGTTCCCTCAGGTATTTGGGCTGAAGGTACTCAGGGCCCTTCCCTGCAGCGGTGCCAGGGACTGGGAGCCCACAGGGGCGGGAGCGGGAGAGCCGGGCGGGCCAGGAGCGGGGCCCTCTGACTGCACCCGCCCGGCCCACCCGTGGGTGCTGTGCTCACTTGTGTTTACTCTCCTGGAGGCAAAGGAAACAGTATCCGAGGCTGCTGGTTCCAGGCGCCTTTGTTGTTAACATTCGCTCTTAATAGGTACAAATTATTGGTATTAGAGATCTTGCAGCTCCCTCTCCTCATTAAGCCTCTGCAGTTAATAATTATTTTCTCTCTGGAAACTGCGTGTGAACAGCAGAGCAGGTGGGGGAGGCGGCCCGGCCTCTGTCACGGTGCCGTTTCGGGAGGATCGTGACCCGGGTCCCCGTGACTCCGGGACTGCGTGTCCTGGGCATGTCTGGGCCCCAGGGCCCTCATCACCGGGGCAGCAGAATCTGCTCTGCCCCTCACAGGGCCTCAGGAGAAGCAAGGGAGAGACCCGTGACGTTGTGGCGTCCTCACACACCTCGAGGGGCCCTGGAGACCCTGTTGTCTCGGGGTAGCCGATGGGGAAACTGAGGCACGGCGTGGTCCAGGGCCTTGTGTCCAGGGGTCCCCAGACACAGCCAGCACTTCAGAGGCACAGCTGGCAAGCGTGGGGGTCAAGGGCCAGGCAAGGGTCCGGGAGGTCACATCGGAGACATAGAAACTTCCGGTAGCAGAGGAAGCCCCGTCCACCCCTGCGGGTGATGTGGGCGGAGCTCCAGGTCAGAAGCGGGGTGCAGAGGTGGCACCCCTGGGCACTCACCCACATGCCACCCCCCCGGGGGACAGGCAAGGCTACTGCCGCGGGGCTGGCCGGGAGGCAGGGGCGCTGCTTGCCAGCGCTGGTGATGATGGGGGCCTGGCTGAGCACCGAGCACCCTCGGGCTCAGCGGCCGACAGGCAGCGGGGTCCGTGCTTGCGTGAGAGGTGCCGCCGTGACCGCACTCCCCAGGGCTGGAGAGCCCCCAGATGTCTTCGGCAGGGGGCGGGGCCACATCGTCATGCTGGAAGGTGCCCTTCGGCTGAGAAAAAGGCCAGGTGTCCAGTCACCCACTGGCTCTTTTAAATCCGTTTTGGCGACTGATCTTGGCCTCCGGGATCTCAGCCTGGGTTCCAGGACGGGGCAGCAGGGAGGAGGGGCAGTGGGGAGGCCGCCAGGAGGCTCAGAGGCCGCCCCCCCGCCGGCCTCCCGGTCCCAGAGCCCTGGTCAGCCTGGCCACTGCCGCCCTCACCGGCAGGGCGGGGAGTGAGGTCAGGCTTCTGGATCCCTACATGTTTTTCTGTCGGCACTTGAAATGCATGAAAACCAAGACAGCCCAAGGGTCTGGCGACTCTCAACGTGGGCCCCCCGCCCTGAGAAGCTAGAGGTGGTGTGTTTTTGCCGTGGCACGTGACCCTCCTGTGTGCAAGGGTCCGTCTGCAGGGTGGACAGCCACCTGGGCAGAGGCCTGTCCCTTCACGGGAGCAGGTGGGGTCCTTCCTGGCCGAGGGGGGAGGGGAGGACTTGGGCCCCAAACAGGGAGAAACCCAGGGCCTGGGCTGCCTGGGGAGGTCAGGAGGGCCCTCCCTCCCCGTCTCGGCAAACCTGGGGACAGGGTAGTGCCAGGCAGAGCTGCGCCCGCCTGTGGCCAGCCCCCTGGAAGGTGCCTGCCAGGTAGCGGCTGCCGGGTCAACAAAGCACCCAGGGCCGGTGTGAGTCCGTCTGGGGTTTGTGCAGCGCCTGCCAAGCAGCGTCCTCACCAGCCTGTGTGCCCACTGCTCCTGACACCAGCGTCCATCCCCTCTGTCCCCCGAACGCTCGTGGGACGTGAGGAGCCCGTGTCCTGAAGCGTGGGTTCCGGCTCAGGTTCTGTCGCCCACGCAGGAGAGAAACCAGAGGCCGTCCAGGCTGCAGATCGAAACACCGCACGTGGGGTCCGCCCTCAGCCTGGCCTCGGAAACAGGAACTACCCTTCAAAATCCAATTCCCAGTGTGAGGCCCGGGGAGGGAGCAGGACCAGGGACGGGAGCGCAGCCTTTGTCACAAACCGGCTGGACAGCAAACGTCGCCCTGTGGTTGCGGCCACAGCCGGCCTGACGTCACGGGTTGTGCCGGCCGGGCCTGGCAGGGTGCAGGGGACAGGAGCCAGAAGGCCCCCTGAGACCGAGGGGGGCCTGGGGTGGGTGCAGAGACTTGTCGCTGGTGGTCCTGCCCCTTCCTGCATGGCTGCAGCTCCAGCCGGTGATGGCCCTCACTCCCCGGGTCGTGCCTGCAGCCCTGGGTGTTCAGAACCGGCCTCTCCTGCTCCGTGTCCTTGACGGGTCCTCCCAGGCCAGGACCACGCTCCTCGGAGCCTCCTGTCCCCGGCTGGGGAGCTCTAGCTGTCTGTCTGGGTCTGCCCCTTGCTGTCTGAGTGACCACGGCCGGGTTTCTGGGTCAGCCTCTGTGTGCCTCAGCGTCCTGCCTCTGTGAAGGGCTCGCAGTGGGCGGGTAGTGCCCGAGGACCACCGCCCGGGCAGTGCCGGGGAGAACGGCAGTGCAGAGCCCCCACGAGTGGGGCTGAAAACCCATCTGTGCACAAACCTAGGCTGTGGCACAGGACGTTTGCCCTGTGTCCGCCCGCCAAAGCCGGGGGGCTGGCAGTGTTGGACACCGCCCCCCACCCCAGTCCCGTCTGTCCAGCTCGTGTCCACCCGGAGTCTCGGTGCGGGGGTGGCACCTGTGCGTGTGTGATCGAGGCGAGCCCTGGGAGGTGCTCACCGTGATTCGGGCAGGCCCTCACCCCACACCCAGGGTCCTTTGAGGAGAGGGGAGCTGGGCACAGACACATGGGCAGACCACGGGCAAGGAGGCAGAGGTGGGAGGGACGTGTCCACACGCCAAGGAACACCAGGACTGCCGGCTGCTGGGAGAGAGCCACGGAATGAGCCTCCAAGTGGAACCACCCTGCCGTCCCCTGGGCTCCTGCTCCTGGCCCCCAGACCCGCAGGAGAGAGTCTGCTGCAGCCTGGGACAGCCACGCCCTCCTGTTGACCGTTGGCCCAGGCCTCGCGGAAGGTGGTTCCTCTCCTGTGGGAGGAGCCCCATCCCTGCTTGGAGACTCGCCTTCCCCTCCCGCCCCTCGACTCCTGGGACCCTCAGCACCGAGTCTGGCACACGCAGCCCTCCAGGGGTGGGCCCTCCAGGGCGTGGTGGTCACCAACAGCGGTTGTCTGTGAAGGCCGCACCCGCTTCGAGTGCCCGGTCTGGGGTTTGCGGGAGGCACCCTCCCGTGACCGTCCTGCAGACTCTGCCATCTGTTGTGTCTCTCTCCCACGGTGGCTCGAGGACAGCTCGGCCGGTCAGAAGTCCAGCCTGGGCGGCGAGCGCAAAGCGGGTTCGGTGTGTCCAGGGCGGTTCGTTGTCTCTGAAGGAATTGGTGGTGGAGGGGGTGGGGGGCGGGCAGAGATGAACCAATAAAAATAGAATCAGGCTGTGACTGCTGCTGTTCAGGAACTGTCGTGGGTGGGGCAGAGCACGAGGGGGCACACAGAAGGCCCCCGTGATGAGGGACGCACGGTGGGCGGTGGAGGCCTGGGAGGCCGAGGGAGCGGCCCGGCCGACGAGGCCTGCGCTCCCGGCAGAGGCCCGGGGCAGAGGGAAGGAGGCCGGTGACTCGGAGGTGTCACTGCGTGTCACTGCGAGGGAGGGAGGGTGACGTGGGGTCAGCGGCGCGGGGCTATTCTAGGTGCGGCCGGGGCCAGGAGACGGCCGCTGGGACTGCCAGTGCGAGGGCCCCTGTCGGGGGGAGACAGGCAGTCCCAGGTCGGGCCCCCCCCCCCCCCCGGGGAGCAGGAGCAAGGGCCCGTGGGCCCCGCGGGCTTTGCCGTTTTCTCTCGCCAGCGGTTACTCCCCTCATTTCTCGTCCACAGTCCCCACCGGCCCCTGGCACGGGCGCCACAGCGGGGGCCCGTCCCCTTGCCCAGGTCACTCATGTCGCCAGGTCCTGGGGAGGCCTGGATGTGGCAGCGACGGGGTGCCCCGGCGCCTGACTCAGAAGCGACGGTGCCCTGCGGGGAGCAGGGGTTGTGTGCTCGGGCATGAAGGGGCCGCATGTCCCGGCTTTTCTCACCCGTCCCGTGGGTGACACCGGTTTTCTCAGAATCTGTGGGAACCGCTGTGTGGCTGTGACCGTCACCGCAGCACCGAGTGTGTTGGGACTTACGGAGGAGTGGTTCCGTTTCTGCATTGTTTGCACAAGCGCTGTGCTGCACGAGGGTGGGAGGGGGCTGTACCCCACGGAAACGGGGGACACAAGCAGGGAGCCACCCTGGGGGGGTGAGGGGTACAGATCAGGCTGCAGGGGCACGGATCACTGGTCTGAGCACAGTCAGCAGGACGTGGCTGTGCCGGTTTTCTCGGGCCCCTGGCGGTCGGAAGTGGACCTGGGAGGCGGGTGGAGGCCCGCTGTGGGGGGGTGGCAGCCTGACGGGCTGCCCCCTCGCCGTCCTCGGAAGCCCCCGGGGCCAGCCCTTGGACAGTGCCTCCGATGCTGGGCTCAGAGCCGACTCTCAGCCCTGGCACCAAAACACCCTGCCCTTTTCTGTCTCAGAATCCGCCTCTCACGACTGGTTCGCTCGTGTTGGCTGAGGCGTGGCGTCCCTGAGTGTCTGTCTGCACACCCACGGTGCTGAGCGTGTCCTGGGTGCTGGGCGCCCAGGGATGAGGAGGGAGGAGAGGCCTTCACCGCGGCCCCGGCCAGGCGCACCTGGGCTGGACCACCCTCAACACTTGGGGGGGGGGGTTCAAGCTGAACTGGTGGGACTGGCAGGATGGGGGAGTCTCCTGGTGGCTGGAACAGCTGCAGAGGCATAAAACTAGGGCTCAGGGTCCCCACGTGCCTGGAGCAGAGAGAGTTGGGGGTCTCAGGGCGGCGAGGGGCTGGATCAGGGTGGCCGTGGGGTGTCCCACTGAGGGACGTGGTGGGGGCTGGGCTTTCCCAAGCCGGCGTGGAGTGGGGGAGAGGAACGGGGCAGGGGGTGGCTCACAGGCGGGACTGCAGCCCCCCAGAGCAGGCGCCGCGTGACCCGCCCCCGCTCCTGTCTCGCAGACGGCGTCCACAGCGTCGCGGCGCTGTGCACCCTGAGGGTCACCATCATCACGGACGACATGCTGACCAACAGCATCACCGTGCGGCTGGAGAACATGTCCCAGGAGAAGTTCCTGTCCCCGCTGCTGTCCCTCTTCGTGGAGGGCGTGGCCGCGGTGCTGTCCACCCCCAAGGACGGCGTCTTCGTCTTCAACATCCAGAACGACACGGACGTGAGCGCCGACATCCTGAACGTGACCTTCTCCGCGCTGCTGCCCGGCGGCGCCCGCGGCCGCTTCTTCCCCTCGGAGGACCTGCAGGAGCAGATCTACCTGAACCGCAGCCTGCTGACCGCCGTGTCCGCCCAGCGCGTGCTGCCCTTCGACGACAACATCTGCCTGCGGGAGCCCTGCGAGAACTACATGAAGTGCGTGTCCGTGCTCCGGTTCGACAGCTCGGCGCCCTTCCTCAGCTCCACCACCGTGCTCTTCCGGCCCATCCACCCCGTGGCCGGCCTGCGCTGCCGCTGCCCGCCCGGCTTCACCGGCGACTACTGCGAGACGGAGATCGACCTGTGCTACTCCAGCCCCTGCGGCGCCCACGGCCGCTGCCGCCGCCGCGAGGGGGGCTACAGCTGCGAGTGCGTGGAGGGCTTCACCGGTAGGTGCCGCCCGCGAGGGCCCCGGCGGGCGCGGGCTGGCGTTGGGGTGTTGGGGGGGCGGCGGGCTCCTCTGCCTCGCCCGAGGCTCCCGGCTCACACATCCAGGGGTTCCCGGGGGGTGTCCTCTGGCCGCCGCCCTGCTGGGGCGGGACATAGGCCCCGGGGGTGGGGGGGTGTCAGCCGGCGAACCTGGGAACGACTTCCCGACAGCAGCTCTGAGGTCCCTCTGGACCCAGGTGGCCTGTGTCACCGTCCCTGTGGGAATAGAAGTCACCTGGGGAAAGTCTGCGTGTCTGGCTGTGTTCCTCGGGGGTGGCTTCCCACAGAAAAGCTCTCGTCCCGGAGGGTCTCGGGCCTTGCTGGTTTCGGCCGGCAGCACGACTGGGAGGGAAGTCGGAGCCGGTGATCGCCGGGGCCTGGACGGAGGTCCAAGCGTTCACGCCTCCCTGTCACAGCAGAGATGACTCATCTTCTCTGCCCGGAACCCTCTTGGCCCCAGTCACCCTGACCCAGCGCACACCAGGCGGCTCCTAAGGCCGCCCACGCTGGTTTTAAAAATGCAGAGCCCGCCAGAAGTGGCGCACAGCTGTGCGCTCCTGCTTCCGTCTTCAGTCGCCTGCACGCACGCTGGAGGCCATTGCAGAAGGAGCTTGCGGTGGCCCGCTGCGCCCTGGCTGGCTTTTTGGGGAGCTGTCTGGGGACCGGGCGGGGCTGGACTCACGCCGGAGGTGGCTTTGAGTTTCTCTCTCCGACCGTCTGCTGTGTCCCTGTTTCACGTGAACAGCTAGGAAGTTGTCGTCTGCCAGTGCGGGGCCCAGCCCCGGTTTACCGGGCTTAGACGGGGGTTTACGGCATTAGCAGGTAGTTCTGCGGCCGGAAGAGACAGGGAAGCCGGGCTGGGGCCCCGGAGGAAGGAAGGCGGCGGCAGCTGTGCCCCTGGCTTCCCATCAGACAGGAGGGGCGGCCGCAGGAGGAGGGGTTTGGCGGCCTCGAGAGGGGATGTGCTCCCTGGCTTGCCTCATCGGCCCAGTTCTCATGGGGAGGGGGGGTAACAGCCCAGGGGCGGCAAAGGCACGTGATCGCCTGCCCCATGTCCTCCCTTCCCCTGCTATCGGTGGCCAGCGGTCCTTCTGTCCTTCTAGCTGTCCTTCTGTCCTTCCAGTTGGGTCCGCAGGTTGCTCCCCCTCTGTCTCACTCAGCAAGTGTTAACCCCAAATCCCTGGCTGCACTGGGACTCGGTGGTGAGCGGGGAAGGAACAGAGGGGACACCCCCGGCCCCCCCCTCTCTTCTTGAGTTTGTCGGGGGGGTCGGGGAGGGGGCTGTGGTTCTGCCTGGGAGACCTGGACATGCCTCCCCTCCCGAGTTTTAGTGGCACCATGCTGCCAGGAGGTCACCACGTGGGAGAGTGTCTGCCCCTTCCTCTCTTCCCCACTTCCCAGTCTGGAGCCGGCCTCTGGGCCTCTGTGGAAGTGCCGTGGCCCAGGACCCCCAAGACGGGCCCCCCTCGCTCCAGGGAGCCAGCTGTGCACAGTCACTGTCCCACCGCACGGGTGTTGATCGGGCACCTGCTGCGTGTCCAGCCAGCACGCACTGGCCGGATGGGTGGGCCGACCTGGCCGAGACCTGTCCGTGGGGCCCTGGTTGGGGGGACCCCTCCAGCACCCGCCGCTCTGGCGGCCGAGGGTCCTGGCACCACCTCCTGGGCCCCAGCAGCAGGCCTGGGTCGGGGCGAGGGGCGCTGAGGCCGCTAGGGACCCGCCGATGCCCGGGTCCTCTGCAAAGAGGGGCTGACCCGTGAACTCCCAAAGTCCTCAGATCTTGTTTTCATCACGGGAGTCATTTCTGGAAAAACGATGACCGGTAAACGGCCCGGCGTGTCATCGCCAGAAGACCCGCTGGCGTGGCGGGGAGGCTGGGACACCGGAGCGTCTGGGGCACTGAGAGGAGGGTGTGTGTCTCCCTCGGAGACGGGCTGACGCTGGCCGGTTACCGCTCCTCGCCCCTTCCCCTCTTTCTTCCTCTCTCCTTTGAAGCCCTCGCTCTCCTGCGAGGAGGTAATTGAGCCCATTTCTTCCTGGTGAAAGCGGCGCTGTCGTCGCCAGGGTCTTGTTACGAGCTCCCGGTAAGCCGAGCCGGGGCTGGCACTCGGGCAGCTTCCTGTGCGGTGGGCGGAGGGAGGGTCCGTGGGCTCAAGGACGCCCCTGCTGGGGCGCCTGTGGGTCCCGAGTCCGCCTGGGCCTCGGTGAGGGGGGGTTCCGAGGCCCTGGGGAGAGTGGTCCCCACTTGCCGCCTCCCTCAGAACCCACTGCAGTGCCACCCCTGCTCTGGGAAGTTTCTGGAAGGTGTCCCGACTCCCTCGGTGCCATCGCCCCTCTCCCTCAAGGCTTCCCAGGGGCCATGTCGGTGGCCCCCTCTGTCCCTGAGGGTCATCTGCTGACCTCCTCATCCCTCGGGCCGGGGGGGTCAGGGGTTCACTGGCCTGTTCCTCACACAGGCCTGAGCACTCGTCCTAATGCCTTTGCTGCTCTTGTCACCACACTGGAGGGGTCAGGGCAGCCTCCTGGTCCTTTGTCCCTTTCTGTGCAAACCCCAGGGTGGCTGGGGCAGTCCTGCTCCACCCTGGGCGGCCCTCTGCTCACTGCACAGTGGTGTGTGATGCTGCCGAGCCCCGGGGCTGGCCCTGCCCCTCTGTCACAGGGGGCCGTTCCTCCCTCCGTGGGGACACAGGTGGGATCTCATCTCAGGCCAGACTGGGTGTCCGCCCACAGGTGCGGTCCCAAGGAGGCGGAGGGCTCCCCGGCATTCTGCATATTGGAGGGGAGACCTGGTGTGGCCCCCACTGGGCAGCTGCCCCTCGGTGCCTTCCAGGCATTTATTCTCGAGCCTCTAGACCCCCGGGCTGCCCGTCTGCTCCTAGAGGGGTTTCTGGTGACCCCTGTGAACTGTGCTGCCTCTGTGTGTGAAGGGCAGCGTCCCAGGGCTTCCGACCCCCCTGCCCCACTCCAACCACCCCAGGGAGGCTCCCCCAGGAGGGGATGCCCAGCTGTCCTGTGTGAGGGCTTCCCTGGGACCCGGGCTGTCCCCCAAGGCAGCCTCCCCGGGGCCGAGAACCCTGGCCACCCCCCATGGTAACGTGTTTCCTCCATCATGTGACCCACGACGGACTCCCGGAGCGATCCCGGGCTGGACCCTGTGCGTCCACGTTCCAGGTGCCCCGGGGGCTCCGAGCTGTGCCCTCCCCTGTGGAGGGATGGCCCCACAACCTGGGGACGTGAGGCGGCCGGCACTTGTGGGCCGTGCAGGATCAAAGCCCCGCTTCCCAGCGTCCGTTCTCACGCTGAATCTGGAGCTTCACCCAGAGAGCTCTTCCCGTTCAGAACGGAAGGCGTGACCCAGAGTGAACTCAGTGCTCAGATAAAGCAGGCGCGGGGTCCTGCCTCGGGAAAGGGGGCTGCTCAGGTACCTGGGGCTCCTTCGAGGCCCCTCTCTTGCCCACCTCTGAGGTTCAGGCTCGCTCCCGGGCTGCCGTGTCTTCCCGGCACGCCGTTTACGGAGAGGCCGTGGTGTGGATCTGCTCCTAGGAGCGCTCCGTGCAGCTCCCACCCACCCTCCACCCCAGATCGGGGGGCTCTGGCTGCAACAGCACGTCCCCCGGCAGGGCAGCATGCACAGGACAGCCAGCCGCCGTGGGAGACAAGGTCGGACCCCAGAGCAACCTGCGTTTCTCCCCGGGGCTCTGGGAGCTTCCCAGGCCGCCGCACGAGGGGCCACAGAAGTGGGGGCTGAAGACCACGGAGACCGACTCTCAATTCGGGAGGCAGGAAGGGTGTGGGCTCGCCCGCGCTCCCCCGGAGGCTCCAGGGATCGTCCTGCCTGCCTCTTCCTAGCTTCGGTGGCCCCAGGTGACCCTTGTGTTCCCAGCGGCTGCCGCAGGCCGGTCCCTGCCTGTGTCCTCACAGGGTCTCCTTGTCTGTGTCCTCTCAGAGTCCCCGCCTCCACTCAGTGTAATCTCGTTTTCACTGGATCCCCTCGGCGAGAGCCTGCTTCCAGATGAGATCCCTCACAGCCACCGGCACCAGCGCTCAGGCCTGGGACGGGCGGTTTGGGGGACCCAGTTTCACCAGCTCCAGGCTCTGCTGGACAGCGGCCACTTCTTGTCAACCAGCTGGTCCAGCATCTGTCCATCCTGGCCAGAGGACACACCTGGGCGGGGACAGGTTTCTGTGGCCCGTTTTCCTTTTAGAGATCTGAACGCAAGAGCAGGGAAGCTCCATGTCCCACACGGCCCACTTCTGGGCACAGGGTGTGTCACCTGGAGACAAAAGTAGGCATCACGAGCCTGACCTGGGCTGGAGAGGCGGCCGAAGACACGCCTCCCGCAGTCCGGACCCCTCCTGAGGCCGCCTGTGCCGTTGAAGGGGAGAAGAGGTGGCTGGGCCGGGTTCTGCTGGGTCCCCCTCCCTCTCCGGAGGACCCTGGGGTGGCCTCAGGCCCCCGTAACCTGGCATTGCCTCCGGGGTCGGGGTCCCTGCCCGAACCAGCCCCTGCGGAGCCCCTTCTGCAGTGAGTTCGCCTGTCCTCAGGCTGCTAGAAGGAGGATGTGTACATTGTGGGGCCCCTGCCATCCTGCCGACCACACCCCTGGCTCCCACCGGGCCTGGCCCCTCGGCACTCAGCGCGGGAATGAGTGAACAAGTCCTTGGACATGGGCACCGATGGGGGGCCCCACCGATGGGGGATCGGCTGTGCCCGCTGTTTCTCTGGAGGCACGGGAGGGGCTAGAGGTCCGACCTGGGCACCCACACCTGGGTCCTTTCCCTCGTGTGGATGCGTGGCTGTCTCCCTGTGGCTCTCCTGGGCGGGGTCTGCAGGCCGGGGGTGGGGGGCAGACCTAGGAGAGGGAGCTGCCGTGACAGCTGGAGGGGAGCCGGTGGTGACAAGGGCCACTGGGCTGTCCCCCTGACTCCAGGTGGTGAGTAAGGAGTGCGTCTTCTCCTTCCTGGACGTGGACCTGGCCCGAGCTGCCGTCCCTCCTCCGGGCAGGAAGGGGAGTTTGCACCGCGGGGGGCTGAGCCGCTGTCTGGAGCGGGTGGTGGAGGTGTTAGCATTCCAGCTGCGTTGGGACACGTTGCTGTTTGAGAGTTGGCTGGGTTCCCTTCCTAACCGATAACGTGGGGAGGAGGTGCCCTCCCAGCCTGGAGGCACAGCTGCTGGTCCCCACCCCCCGCCAAGGTTGTCTTTGCCTGCCCAGCAGGAGTGAGCCCAGAACCTGCCTGCGTCTCCCCCCGCCGCCCGACCCTGTCCTCCTGGGTTGGAAGTCTTTCTGGGCCTCCATGTAGATGACTTGGGGGCTGGTCATTTCCCGTCCCCCCACCTCCCTGTGAGCGAGAGGAGCGGGAGGGTGGGCTGAGCCCCCTTTGCTGAAAGGACGGGTCCCCAGTGCGGTGGGGGCCGGGAATGGCTGGCCCGGACCCTCTGCAGTGAGCGCCCGCAGGTGACACTGCACACCGCTCATCCAGGTGAGCGGGTCCAGCCTTCAGACCTGCGGGGCCTCCTGCAGAAACCACTGGAGTCTTTTTTTCTGCTGGAATGCATTTTTTATTTATATTTTTAGAATGGGTGTGTCTGGGGTTCTGGGAATTTGGTCCAAGGACAATATTAAAGTCACAGGGAGGAGGCCCCACCCAGGACCAACCTGCCAGAGCCCAGCTTCCGCCTTCCCTCCCTGCAGGTGGGGCGCGGTGGCGGGGGTGGGGGCTTGGTGGCCCGGGAGGGAGGGCCCAGCAGGTGTCTGGGTTCCCCCGGGTGGTGAGAAAGTCAAACAAAGTTGAGAGGAGAGGTGTGACAGGGAGCTGGGGGAGGGGAGAGAGAGGGGGGTGGCCCCAGCCCCAGTCTCAGGAGTCTGTGGTGACGAGTCCCAGGTGCCTAGGACTCAGCGTAGGGCTTTGCAGAATTCGCTCACTGCTTCCTTACACTAGCCTCTTCCACATCCAGGGAGCTCCAGGGCAAGAAACACAACTCCCGCCCCCTGGGAGGGGGTACAGCCAGGGAAACTGAGGCACTGGTTAGGAGCTTGCCCGAAAATCTCTGTCTCGGGCAGTGGTGTGGTGGGGGGAGGGGCATGGGCGGCAGGGGCGCTGAGGCCCCCGGGGGTGGGGGACAGAGGACCGCTGGGCACGTTTTCGGTGTTGAGTCCCTAGGGACGCAGCCGCCCCCTCTCAGGCACCCTGCAGGGTCCCCGTCCTTAGCCTCCGACCTTTTGCCACCCCTGCCGGAGAGGGTCCTGACAGCAGCCACAGCGTGTCTCTGCGAGGACGGAGACCCCAGCCCACGGGCTCAGCTCCAGAGTGGGAACGGGCTCCCCCAGGGCGGGGTGGTCTTCAAGCCGCCGTGTTTGGCGGTCCCTCTGCGCTGCCCGTGTGTCCGGATCCGTACTCCTGCCTGAACCGCAGGCGCACGCCGCCTGCACTTCCCACGGCCTTTGGAAATGCGAGTTTTTCTAGTTCCAGTCCCTTAGCTGTTTCTCAGGACTGGAAGGCAATTGTCTCCTCGCTGGAGAACTCGAGTCATCAAACCCGAACGGCCCTGCCCCTCCCCAGCCCTCCAGCCCCCCACCCCACCCTCCGGGGGGCTCGGCCCGGCTGTGCGCCCCGTCTGCCTGGACCCCCTCTCTGTCCTCCCCGCCCCGCCTTCCGCAGACATCCCTGGGCAGCGGCTGCGAGGCTCCCCCGGCACCGTGTTCCATCCGATTCCTTCATCTGTAAGGAATTTTCTTTTGTTGTGGGTTCTGTTCGCTGCGCCCGGCCTGCGTCCCCGTTTCTGAGGTGGGGGCGTGTTGCTGTGCCCGGGCCACTGGGACTCGGCCAGCCCACCTGTGCTCTGTCCGTGACCCCGTGTTGGTGGTCACGCGTGTGAGCTGTGGGCTCAAGTCCTGTGGATCCGGGGGCTTCTTCAGGGGCCTCGACGCCTCAGACCAAGGGTCTGTGTCTTTGACACTGTCCTGGGGCCCCAAGCTGTCGGACGGTGTCCCCTCACCCCAGAGCCTGGTGCGGGACGGGTGTCCAGTGACAGGGACGTGGGTGAGGCCTGGGGGGTGGGCTGCTGACAGCTTCTGTTCAGTAGTGAAGAATTTTTTTGTGATGGGGGCGCACGTTTTCCGTGGGGTTCTGCCAGAGCTGCCCCGTCTGTCATCCGCAGGGCGTGGTGTGTGCATTATTCAGCCAGGCTATCGGTTGGCCTGCGGGAACCCGATCCAGCGTGGGGGTGGGGCCCCAGTAATGGGGGGCGCAGGGGAGAGTGGGATTTTCCTCCAAGTTTCGAATGACTCGGGAGCGAGCGTGAGACCCCAGGCAGAGTACTGGGACGGGAGAAGGAGCCCAAGTGTATTGAGAACGGGAACCCCTGGGAAGACAGTTGAATCTTGATAGTGACGGTCCTCGGAGAACGTCAATCTCATTCCAGCAGAGTTTCTCGTACGGGCGGGCGGCCTCACCAAAACTGCAGATGTGGGCTCACTGCACTCGACCCAAATCCCTCACCTCAGATAAGGTGAGTGTACGAATCACGAACTGTTGAGTTCCGTCTCCTCCCCACTCCTCGCCCAGCGATGCCACGTGGGCAGTCGGACGCTGGCTGCGATGGGGGAGGGGGAGGTGCCCCTGGAAATGCGCAAGAACTACAGATCAGGGCGCCCCTGCGCCCCGCTGGGCTGGCTGGTAGGACTCACTAGCACAACACTGTATGAAACGTGTACATTTAAGGAAAAGCAGAGGCGGGTTAGTGCACAGTTCAAACAAAGCCGGGGCGGGCGGTCTGGACTTGGCAGGAGCCCCTGGTCAGGCGCCCGCGTGCACCTGGGCCCCGAGTGAAGGCTCCGGAGCCCGATGCAAGACCCTCTCCCAGCCGTCCAGTCCACCTGAAACCCAGACGCTCCGAGTTCTCACTGCCTTTTATTAAAAGGGCGTGTTTGACTGCAGAATTCCTCGCCTATTACATCAACGGATTTCCAGCCATATATGAATCCAGTGCGTGAATTATGTCGGTTTTACAGTTTTACACAGCTTTCATTGTTGGCTGGAGTTGGGAACCCTGGCACGTTATGACTTCACTTCACAGGCGCTCGGCCCATCAGGTCCTGCCGGGTGCCGGGAGGTCATCGGCGGCCCCACTGTGTGCTGGGCCGTCACGCATGCCCTCCACGTGGAAGATGACCCTCAGATGCTCCCTGTGTGCCCTATCGCCTCAGATCTGGCCCCCAGACGGACCTGGCCCTG